>JAHWXV010494571.1:0-12889 GCA_024586415.1 Phrixothrix hirtus | reverse complement strand
ATATATATATATATATATATATATATATATATATATATATATATATATATATATTAATTTAATTTTTGATATATTTTAATATACTAATGAATTTAACTATAAATACAAATTTTCACGATTTCATGTCTTTCGTTTAATTTATTATTCATATATTAAATAAATTAAAAATATTTCATAACTTAGCTACTACTCGACTTGAAAAGTCTTATTCATTGCTGCAATTGAACAACATAAAAACCTCTCTGAAGTATAAAAGAATATACTCTAGCTCAGCATGAATACAGAATTTCGGATGTGGAAGATGTGGAGACTTAAAAAGGTAACTCTATACCAACAGCGGCGGAAACTTTGCCAAGCTAAAGATTAATTGAACTAACTTAATCAGCGAGTGGTATATACAAGTGATATTTTGAGACACAGGTATGCAGATCTTGGTATGCAGTTGCAATATAATAGAGATCGTTCCAAGCAAGAAAATAGCCGACAGTCACTTTTAAAATTGCTACAATGTAGATTCTGATTTACATAACGCAAGTCGACCGAAGTAGAGATATCCCATTTGCACACGTCGAAGTCACTGTTATGGGTTGCGGCAAGAAGAGAAGAGAGTAATAAAATTGACAATGAGTCATTATTATAAATCAAATCATGCAGCTGAAGATAACTCATAACATCTGGTACTTTCTAGAATATCATAATTGTTACAGTTTTGATATAAATATATCACAGGTTAGTTTAATTCAATTCTGAAACTTATATTGGCGTTTAAAGCTATAGAAAAATAAATAATGCTTTGTAAATGCTAGAAATAGATAAATACTTGTAGATTGCAAATAAATTAGACAGCCAAAATAAATATCTAAACAACTTGCGTGTTTTGTTACAATACAATAAGCAATGAGGAAGGCATGTTCTTCGCATTCTAAAGAAAACATAATATTCGTATCGTTGCAGTCATTGACAACGGTGCGTTGGTAAGAACATGGTGTATCGTAAGTTTCAGAATTGCTCTACTCACCAGTTGCCCTGCCGATGTTGCTGCTGCAAAGGGAGGTCCACGTCTGGCAATGGCGCTCAAGCGTCAGTTTGTGCTATAATCTATATGATTATTTTGTAATTGTTATAATAAGAATTATTACTTTCTTCGCTTCTTCGCATGTAAGGTGGTATCAAAATGTTATCGGAGTGAACGAGCTGCGAACGAAGGGCGGAGGGTGGATAGTAAGTATGCCCGGAAAGGAAGCTTTAACCATATTAAGTCAACGTGTTCAGCTTCGCTGTGCTAACTGCGTTAAAAGGTGTATCATGCGGGTCTGTTCAACAACGTGTAATTCAGTTCCTGCAACTACACGATGAATTCAAAAATCGAGCAATGAAAAAACATCAAGTTGTTTGTTAAGTTAAGGAATTCCTCAGCAAAAATTTTTGCAATAAATCGACAGACTTACAGCAACGAAGTTTTAGGCGAACTATATATTTTGAATGGCATACGCGCTTCAAAAGCAGCAGAGAATCCGTTAAGGACGATGACAGGTCTTACCGACATCTCACGTCAAGGATTCCGTAAATTGTAACCGGAATTTCATGATTAATACGTGAGAATCGTTAGATGTCCTTGTACGGATTTGCTGAGAACGTTAATGTCTTCCACAGTTCAATTCAAGCGATCCTAACCAATGATTTGAACATGCGTTGCATTGCTGCTGAGTTCATGCCCCATGTCCTAAATACAAAATAGAAGAAGCGCCGCCTCAACGTCTGCGAGGATCTTTGTTAGCAAGCACAATGACCCAAATTTCTTGTTGCACAATCGGAGTTAGCTACAACCACATTTATAGTTTAGAATAGGACGATGGAAACTGCTTCGAGATAAAGAAGTGATTGTCAATTTTTGTGTACATTTTGCAAAAGATAATTGTCCTTGATCATTCCCACCAATTAGAAAACGATGATAACAATTATCCAACATTAACTGTAAACGAATATAGAAAAATATATAAAACTATACAAAATTATAGCAAAAAACATTCTAGTAGATCTGGTTGCCCCCTAAGTAATTTTTAAAAACTCTCTTTTGGTTCGTAGATTCTTTTAAGGGTATTTTCATAAAATTTAAAGTAGAATAACCAATTTATACTCCACAATGGATGACGCCCTCTTGGTTCAGAATTGTCGCAAAATCTCCGTGAATCCTCCAATTCCAGTGATCTAACTAAAAGCAGGGTGTAAGCGCTTTAACCCGAGATAAGTCAAACTCCAGGTTTTACTGGCATTTGAAATAAATCCTTTTTAGTAGTTATTTCGATGAAACAGTTTATTACTTTTCCTTACCTATATGAAATATAGGTAAACAAGAAAGTATTGTTTTCGTCCAAATTTTAACGGAAATACATATTTTATGGATCCCCTGAGTAAAAAATTATGTTCATGAAAATTGATCTGTGCGCGCGTGTGTGTGTGTGTGCGGGTGCGTGTGCGTGCGCGTGAGCTCGCGGTGCGTATGTGCGTGAGTGCGCGCGTGCGTGCGTGAGTGAGGGCGTGAGTGCGTGCGTGCGTGCATGCGTGCGTGCTTGCGTTAGTGCGTGTGTGTGTATATGTGTGTGTATGAGTGTGTATGTGTGTGTGTTTGTGTGAGTCTGTGTGTGTGTGTGTGTGCGTATGTGGGTGTGCGTATGTGGGTGTGTGTGTGTGTGGGTGTATGGGGGTGCACGCATGTGCGTGCGTGTGTGCCTATGAACAAATTATTTCAAAAAAAAGTCGTATATGAACAAAATTTTATATTTAAGTTTGTATCCGCCTGGACTCGTGGCCAGAATAATTTCATTAAAATCGGAAAATCGGAAGTGCCACTTTACTCTTGTCATTTTTTGGTTTTTCGCGACTTTCTCGAAATCGGTGGAACGATTTTCTTTAAATTTATTGCATTTCTTAGAAATTCAAAGTCCTTTGATATAATTAGAATTGTTTCTCAGAAAATTTTTCGTAAAATGCGTAACCGGAAATACTCTTACCATTAACTGCGAATAAAATAATTGTGAAACTAGAAGTCGTAGATAAATGAAAATTTATATTTGGGGTCCAAACTAACTTCCCATACTAAATCAAGAATTTAGTTAAATTCGAATAACTGGAAGTACAACTTTATTTCTCTTATTTTTAAGTATTTTCCGAATTTTTCGTTTTTTTGCGATTTTTTCGAAATCAGCTCTAGCGGTATTTTTAAAACTTATAGATTTTCTTAGCCATTTAATGATCTTTCATATAGTTTAAGCTATTTCTCAGAAAGTGTTCCATAAATCGAGTAACAGGAAGTACCTTCACCGTTATTCTAAATAAAATAAATATGAAACTAAAAATCTTAGCTAAATGAAAATGCATATTTGGAATCTTAACTGCCTTTGTTTGCCAAATCAAGAAGTTGCTTAAAATTGAACAACCGGATGTTCCATTCTATTTCTGTAATTTTTAGATATTTTCCGAATATTCATTTTTCGCGATTTTCATGAATCGGTTGTAACATTTTTTTAAAGCTTAGTATATTTCTTAGCTACTTAATTCCGGTTTATATAAACAAAGCAATTTCTCTAATAAACTTTCGAAAATGGAGTAACCGGAAGTACTTAAGGTATTAGTTTTGAACAACATATCTCTAAAACGAAGCATCATATAAAAATGAAATTTTATATTCAAGTTTTTTATCTTCCGCAGGTGAGACATGAGGAATTTAGTTAAAATTGAATGACCGGAAGTGCCACTTTATTCTTACGAGTTTTAAATTGTTTTGCAACTTTGTCAAAAACGGGTATAACATTTTTTAAAAACTTGCTACGGTTATTATGCCTTTAATGCCTTTCTACGTAAATTTAGCGATTTCTTTGGAAAAATGGGTTAAAGCAATATACCAAAGAAAATTTCCGTAGTTAAGCAGGCTATCGCGTGTCCAGTAACTTGAATGGATGACCGTTACAATTATGGTACCTAAAATAAACCTATAATAATTTAATCATCTGCGGACACCATTCGCATATATTCTTAAGAGAAAGTCGTGTGTTGTCTCACACCAGATTTTTGTAAACTTACATTGCTTTGTATTCAAAATCATTATTCTCGAATCTACAAATACATAAATTTACATATGCAGATCTGCGCTCGAAGCACACGCTACGTGACGGTCAAGTTATTTCATTTGATCAATTTTGAATTACAGTTTGAGTGGTAGTTGTAATAAAAGATTTTAGTAGGAAGATAGTTTGACCTATTATCAAAATTATAATTTCACGTATTTGTTAAATAAATAAATTAGTAGGCGTGTATATTATAAAACTTACAAACGAAAATGCTTGATTAACCGTGATAATTTACTTACAGTTAGTAAGTTCATTTTTTACATTTCGGTGAAGCATGACTTAAAGAAATGAAACTGTGTATTAAACACCATTAAAGACAATGAGGAGGCGGCCAAGCAGGTATAGTAAATTAAGAATTATAATTAAGAGATGTCAAAAACTTATTTGGAAGCCAATTAACAAAGTGTAGTAAAAACATTCAAGTTTCTGTCCAAATACATAAACACAGTTATAAAATCGCTAAATGAAGCAACAGCATTCAAGGGATTAGGTATAATTGAAATGTAAATTAATTCCTCTTTCTAAAGGTAATTTTATATTAGATTTATTATAAAAAAACAGGATACCAAACGTCGATGATTTAATGAAACATCACAAACAATAGGAGATTTATATCACCTTGTATAGGCACCAATATAAACGGGATGTCCATATTTCACTCAGTAACTAAATTATTCGAGCCAATAATGCACTATGAAAATACTTGATAATTGAAATAAATGTATAATACAAAATTAAATTTTAATTACTTCGACATACATATTGATGTTTAAAAATACTTCAAGTTCAAAGTATGCAATCATAACTGTGTCGATTTCAATTAGTGATTAAATTCATACATATAAAGCTTTGGGTCCCCTAAGTATAATTAACAAATGCACATTTTTATGTTGGTAACGAGTAATTAACGATTACCATGGATAAAATAAAAATTAAAATTGATAAATGTAACAAACAGGAGTGTGACGCTATGTGCAATAATATTGTTTACAAACTAAGTTCCAAAATGTTTTCATTTTGATCATATTTATCTATGTTATATTATAGTCGACTTGGACTTTCAAATAAATAAAATTGAATGACAAATATCGAGTATAAATTGGAATAAATCGAGATTAATAATTCATTAAACTAAATTGAGAAGAGTTAATTTTATACCGTTAATACAATTAACGAATCTTGATGTAGAACAATTTTATTCTTCAAAATTGGCTTTCGGTTTTTGTATTTGTTTAATTAACCGACGCGCGTCTGTTTCTATTATACTCGGTCTGTTGATTCATTAACATGAAAACTTGTTTTTTAGAATTAAGTAGTATTTTATATTTCGATTGTCATCCTTGTAGTTATACTCTTTGTACCGTATACACAGACCACTACAGTGCCAATCAATTATTACGATTAAAACACGTTCTGCAAATTGTTTTATGTATCATGGATTATTAATTTTAACTATCAATGCGTGGAAAAAACAAAAATGTAAAGGTTGAAAATAGCTGATGTAATTTTCAAATGGTGGTTGTTATATTTTATTTCTACAGATAATGAAGTTCACATAAAAATAAATGTTTGCTTAAATAAATAAAAAGGGAAGTGTTGTAGTTATTGATCGTTACACACAGGTGGATGAACACAAACATATCTAATAAGATAACATTTATGTAATATAATAATTATGAGATTAATTACATAGAATTTTAACAATCAGCAAACGGCAAAGTCGACAGTTCATTAAATAAAGCTGATTGATGAGGTAGATAAAAAAATTTTCACACGAAGTTTCATTCTACAGGTACATATCCTTTAATTAAGTGAAGATTTAATGAGTCTCTTAGGTTGTTATTTGTTAGCACAAGTTTACTTGTTTGATGTAAGTACAACAATGCTGATTATTTTTTTAATTTGTAATTTATAATGATCAGCGTTTCTAGATATTTTCTGTCAACAAAGCCGTACAAACAAAAGTAGTTCAAGAATTGAACTACATATTTTAGTGTTTCTTTATTATTCTGAATTTGATATAATTCGCACAGCTCACCAAGGTTTACAGTAAAAACAAGGACATAATAAATAGTGTAAATTTTTCCCATGAAATGATAATTTTTAAAAATTCTATACATAAACAATTTTAATGTATTCAAATACGCCCATTTGTAGTTATACTAAGTTATATATTATGATATTTTTGCGCTATCAACCTGTTTACTACATTTACCAGCTATGTGACGTTTTGATAAATTTCCCGAATTGTTGTGACTGTCATAGTAACGCCACGATAACAAGCACGTTATGGTTCATAACGGTACTAGTACTATGAAACGGAGTAAAGGTTTGATATCAAATTGTCGTAATTAGCTGATAGTAGTCGTTCGCGCAAAAAATAGTGTACGAACACGATCGTTAAGTGCCTTAGTAGAACAGTCCTCGAGAATTAGCAAAAGTCGATCCGTCGACTATCGTTCTTCTAACTTCTTCTCGGCCTGTTATAAGGCACTTACCAATCTTGTATCGTAGTATTCATTTCTTAAAATACATAACCAAAAAAGTGGTATATAACTAATTATGTAAACTTTTCCATTTGACAACAATTTAACAACTCTCGCAATTAACCTCAAAATTTACAGTAAATTAGTGTTTTTTCGAAATATACTTAAACAAACACAAAAAAATTGTTCGATACTCGTGTACTGTTATATTTCGGCTCCTTACGCTTCGTTCTGTAAAAATCGATCTTAGGCCTGAAATATGGGGCGACAGCGCACTTGCGTCGAAAATAACTATTAACTTGATTATACCTTAGAGCGCGTAAATGCCTTAAAACCCCCTGTCTATCTAGGTTTGCTTCAAAATAATTAGTTAGCCTTTTGAGTGGTTTTAGAATTGTCTACTAACACTATGTGATCTTCCAATTAGCAATTGACATAAATTATTGATGAGTACTAAAATTTAATTGTTACATTAGTGACTGTAGTCTTCCGTGTGTGATCCCACAGATTGTGAGATTATAGAAAAAACATTTAATTTCTACACTTACAGTTCCCACGAAAATATCAATTCTACTGTAAGGAAGTTCAGAAAGAGGAGCTTATTAGGAATCATACACACTGTTCCAAGTGATTTCGCAAATTTCCCATTACGCGTACTAACATACCCATCAAAATTGTACTAATTTCATTGCGTTTGTTTTCTTTCAATTCCTGAATGGTCTGTGGTCTCGCTAAATAAACCTTGCTCTTAAGATAACTCCATAGCCAATAGGCCCAAGCCGTGATGTCGAGAGACCGTGCTGGCCAAGGAACATCTCCATTCCGCGAAATGACTACTGCTGGAAACATTTCTCGCAGTCGAGCCATTGATACTCGTGATGTATGCGCTTTGGAGTCATCTTGTTGAAACCATACAGTGTTTACATCAATGTTCCCTCGATGAAACTCTAGTTTCAAAAAGTTGTTTAACATTTGCACATAATGTTGCGAATTGACCGTGACAGTATTTGCATCGTTGTCAAAATAATAGGTGCCAATTATACCGAATCGCACCTATAAAGAGGTCATTTATGGAGTTCTCTGGGATTTTCTGAACACCGGTAGCGAAAATTCTGCTTATTTACACAGCCAGATAATTAAGCCATGGCTATGGGGATATTTTAAGAGCAAAGTATATTTAACGAGACTACAGACCATTCAGGAATTGAAAGAAAACATTCGCAATGAAATTATTACAATTCCGATGGGTATATTAGAACGCGTAATGGGCAATTTGCAAAACCGCTTGGAACAGTGTGTACGCAGTGAAGGACGTCAAAAACATTGCATGTAATACACTTTCAATTATTTGTTTATGAAAATAAATATCTTGACACATAAATTTGTAGTTGCATACGAGGTACGACAATTACGTAATGAGACTGATTTTCTTTTGCACGATGTGGCAACCCTGCAGCTTGCGCAGGCACTCCATCTTTGACCTTTATCTCTAAGCTGCTTCTAGTCTAAGCGGCACATTGATGTGGCCGTTCAGTCGTGAATTGTACTGTAATAAGGGATCACATGTTTTTGTCTCTCGTTACAGAAATGGAATCGCGAAATATTGCGCAACGGTATACCATTTCTTGTTGTGTTAAATTGGGTGAGTGCGACGACAACTTATGGTACGCTTTAGAAGGCTTTTAGAATTGAGGTTATGTCAAGAGCTCAAGTTTTTCGTTGGCATAAAATGGTTTGTGGAGATAGAACGAATGTTGAAGATGAAGACCGCAGTGGACGACCATCAAACCATCAAAACGTCAAAAGTTCGCAATGGTATTCAAAAGGATCACCCAGACCGAAAAAAGCTCGCATGTCAAAATCAAAAGTGAAATGTATGCTTGTGTACTTCTTTAATTCCAATGTCATTGTTCATAAAGAGTGAGTGGGTGCCTCCTAGCCAAACAATTTACCAATATTTCTACAAAGAAATTGTAGAAAGACCTCGAAAACGAGTTCTCCGTGTCCGTGACATTGCTGATAATTGGATTCTTCATCACGATAATGCGCCATTCGATACTTCACTATCTGTACAGCAATTTTTAACCTCAAAACGCATTTCAGTACTACCACAGCCACCTTATTCACCCGATATCGCTCCATGTGACTTTTTTCTATTTCCAAGAGACAAAATGGTGGTCAAGGGACACCAATTTTAAACAACAGAAGATGTCCAAAAAGCTGCTACGAGGGTCTTGGAGGATATTCCAAATGAAGTATTCCAGAAATGTTATCAGCAGTGGCAGAAGCGCTGGAATAAGTGGGTGCAAGCAGAAGGGAACTGCTTTGAAGGAGATTACACTAAAGATGACTAAAAATATAAGTGATATTTTTTTTTCACATCAGCCTCATTACTTAATTGTCGCACTTCGTATTAAAAATCGTCAGGTGGCGCACCCTGTATAAACCGTTTTCCTAAATTTTCCTTTAAAACTGTTGAATTCGAGTTATACTTTTAGCATGCTTGAAAATAATATTGTAGCCGTTTCATACCAATATTTTTCAAATTAACAGCTCTTAATGTATCTTTTATGTTCGTTAACTCTTATTTTCAATAATTCTCCCAACACAGAATTTATCACAACCGCAAGATATTTTGCAAATACAACATTTATTATGTTCATTTTCCTTAATAGGCTTAGTAATAATTAAAATTGACTGCAAGGAATTTTGAAAACCAAAAAAGGTTCTGACTTTAAATCTTTTACTTATTCTGCTAATGTTTTCAGATATATTAACAATACCATAGTGACAACATATAGAGTAGTGTTAATACTGCTAATATTATTTTGACGGTGGTTTTCAAGCTTGCGATTTGAAGATTTTGAGAATAATTATAAAATTATTAAATATTTCAAATTGCTACAATGTTGCTAAAGGCATGTTAAAGATATTCAATCAGCATAGATAAAATGTGTGTTTCCTTAATGAAACTGCCTCTTCTTAGATACAGTTGTGCTGTACCGACAAAATCCTTGAAGAATGCCTTCATAAAGACTGCCATTTCGAGTTGATTAATTTTGAGATTTGCAATAGCTTGGATACGATCCTGCTAAATAATCAGGCGTCATCTTCCCATTGCGTGCAGTTACACACGTGTGCAAGTTAATTAACTAAAAATCCAGATTAAAAACAATATTAAAAATGTCGAAATGTTTATAGTAAAATATTAATATTAATTATTAGAATTAATGTATCAATATTAATATTATTATTTATATTCCACTATAAAAACGTTTGGATAGGTTTTGTATTCTTGATGACGCTTTTACCTAATATTTATTCCAAATTTTGTGTGAATGGATACATTAATTACAAATAAAAATCCTTTTACGACTAGTATTCATAATTATCTTAAAAAACTTGTATTGTTTTAGGTTGTAAGAGTTAAACAAAGATTACCTCGCATCTGCTATATCCAAAATCTAATCTTCACAAAAAAGGGTTCTTCTTTATTTTTATTGAAAGTAAATACGTTTATTAATTTCACTTGAACAAGAAAGGGGTATTTTAATATTGCAGGTAAACATAATTTCTGAGATCATTGCGTCGTATATTTGAGGGATAAGTGTAAACCAAGGGTTATTGCAGTTAAAGTAAATTATAATTTACTGTGGTTACATGCAGCCGTTTATAACAGGGTCCGATCGACTAAAAATTATTAATTCGTGCTTTATAAGCTTTAGCAAGCAACAATATAAAATAAGAGGACATCCATATAATCCAAGACTATGTGATCGTTTCTATTCGCAAGTTTAAAACGCAGGCATGTGTGGAAAGTGTAACTTGTCTGTGTATACGTGTGTACGTGAAATGTACAAAGGTATCAACCATAGACTGCAAAAACTAGAGAAGCGCATTCGATTACCTGGGTTCATATTTCTTCTTCAGAATGCCACATTGCGGAACATGAATATGGAAGAAATTCATCGATTGAAATTTAAGTGATACTGCACCAACCCTATAATCTAGGACGGGTTCTCGCGATTCCTACTTTTTTCCTGGATTAAAGAAAAATTTTCCGGAAGTCGGATTCGGTCTAGTCGAAGAGGTTGCACAAGGAATAGTAACTTGGCTGCAAAAACAAGACAAGAATTTGTACTTCAATATTATCCAAAAGTGAATTTGACGCGCCGATAAATGTAACGCCGTGAATGGCAATTATTGTAAGGCATATATGAATTTGTTGAGTACGCTTTCATATATTATTCCTATATTTAAGTCAAGGCGCTACTTTTCGACCCTCTATAACTTATATCAGTGTTATTTGGGGTTAAATGGAAGATCAGTTTGCTATTAGAATGATCATCTGAACTTTACCCGTAGCACTAAGCAAATCTAACTTGTATCTTCTGACTTGTTTACTATTATAGTTGGGCAATAAAGGCGTCTATTATTATTATTACTATTATTATTAGTATTATTATTAGTATTATTATTACTATTGTTATTGTTATTATTATTATTAAATAAAGTAGTTCATGCATGTTTTAGAATCAAACTTTGTTGACTTTAAAAATAACATTTTTCATCAAAATTGAGCTGTAATCTAACATATGCAGACGTAACATCCATCACTACTACGTTGAACAATTTACAAAATTAAATTTAGAATTAGTCTGTTACAGAATTTTAAGAAAGTCGTTTTCTGACAGAAGGTTGCCGAGGTGTGTTACATACATTTAAAGTAAGGAGATTAGTAATTCTAAGTAATACTGACAGAGTTGCAATCTTCAGGATTACTCTTACATTAGATTAAACACTGTTATTACATGTTTAGAAAATTAAACGCCTTGCATAATTATTAATATAAAATTGTAGCTAATGAGGAAAACGTTAATAGCAATAAAGAAATGAATTTTACTTTATATAATGATTATTTTACATAAAAAGAACATTTTCAAGGATTAAATTTAATTAAAATTTATTATTTTTCTGAGAGAAACTCTTGAATAACGAATAAATTTTGCCTTAATTTCATTATCATTTGTTAGATATGAATTTTTGAGGACTGTGACGAATAAATGTATAAGTAATAAATCACTATATATATTTTACAGCTAGAATAGTGTTCGGATTTTTAGTTAACGAGAACGTAATTGTTAACAAGAGAACGTTCAGTAGGTGGTCTTTTTAAAGTATTAACTGATCTTAAAAGACAAGACTTAGTTTTCGTGATTAATATTAAATTAAAATTTTGAAGGAATTATTACCAATAGCTGTCCAGTATATATTGTTTAAATAATAGTTTCTCTTAGTTGATTGCAGTAATTTATAGTTTCGTGAGGTGAGTCCGCTGTAGCTTTGGGCGTCCTTGTAGTTAGTCGTGTTTTCAATTGTAATTAATCACACTTTGCTAAATATATGAATTAGTAAAAAAGATGTAGTCGTTGTTAAGGCCTTTTATTATATTAGAAGAAATGTCATTTGAAATAATACAAACTGGTTTTTCTTTTTTTGCTGACGAAATCCTTGGCAGTGTGTCGCAATCAAAGTAATTATGCAAGTGTTAGATAGGTAAGGAAATTTAAAAACTTGAAAGAACAAATATAAAGTACCAACAACTAGTAATTTTGACTAACATTGTCAATATTTTGGAATTAAAATTAGAACGACACCCATTAATTTATGAATTACTTGATATTTAGGCTAGAAAAATCAAATGCAGTATTACAGAATAATAGTTTTACTGCCGAATATGTTGCCTATAGAAAATTGGATTATTATTATACCATTCGTTTCCTGTTTTGATTTTATATGTATACAGGGTGTCCCAATATTCCGTGGACATAGAACTACCACGTATTTGTTAAAAATAAGACGATTGGACCAATTTACCTCTATACTAAAGTGCTTCGTTTGTCCGTTAGAGGAAATCAAAGTTTAAAAAAATAATCAAATTTTTTAAGATATTTTAAGAACCGATATTCCGATTTGAATGAGATTTGGGGGGCATAGGTTTTGCTAGGAGCTTTAACATTTGCCTTTCACAAAAAACCCTAAAGTGTTCGAGAAGGTTGAAAACTACCTTCACCCGTATATAAATTCTAGTAGACATTTTTTATAACTTTTACAAGGACCCTGAAATTTTTTTCGTGAAAAGTTCATTTCATTTGCTTCATTTTTTGTCTCTTGTCAAAAAAACGTTATCTCGCATCGTTTCTGAAAAAAAAGTGTTTTCCGAAGCTGACCTCCAATTTTTGTATTTCTTGTCCCATAGAGCGTTAAAATGTAGTT
>JAHWXV010494563.1:0-10677 GCA_024586415.1 Phrixothrix hirtus | reverse complement strand
ACACACACAGACAGACCAATTTTTAAAAACACGTTTTTCGGACTCAGGGAGCCTCAAAACGTGTATTTCCACTAAAATTTTGACATCGAAAATTTTGGACCAAAACAATATTTTCCCTATTCTATATTTCATATAGATAAGAGAAAGTAAAAATTAGTTGAATACTGTAAAATTGTTTTTAAAAGTCTAACTACTTATTTTAAATAATTAGGTATTATTTATTTTGTAGACCATAAAGACAGTCCTATCGTGATAATGCTATCGGATATGTACAAAGTAAACAGGACAATAATAGCTGTATTACAAAAGCAAAGATATTCGCAGAACACTGAAATCACAATAAACCATGTATGGTGTCATTAACAATAGATGAAATCGTAGAAAATATTCAATATTACGATTGTGCAGCATTATCTGGTAATTTATTTGAATTTCATTGATAACGACAATGGTACATATAAAAATTATAACAATCCAGTATGCTGTAAGTATGCGATAGCATTATTAATGTGGCTCCTAATGATTATACGTTTTTCTAATAGAAAAAGGCTCGCTTGGCTACTGTTGGATCTACAATGAAATTTATACATGTAGGATTTTGAACATGAATTTACTTTTACAATGAGGTACGAAACCCCCCCTATACATTTTTTAAAGTGTTCTATACAATTTGTGTTGTACAAAATGAAACTTCACCAACGTGTTTTTGAGATGTTTACCATTTAAAACCGGCTGGCCAACTACCAACATGACTGATGTCATTTGACCGCGTGTTGTATTCCTGGTCAAATGGCGAAAATTCAAATTTTTGAGGCATACGAAAATCAATAAATTGTGTAAAACCACAAATGTAGCTAAGAACTCCTTCAACATGTTATATTTTTACAAAAAAGAAATAGTTGAAAGTTCCGAATTGTCGTGAAGTTCAAATCATTAAATTCTTATTTATAAACATGTTTGATTATTTGCATTTGTACATATTTAATAAACTCCCGTTATTTAAATAAGGTTTTGTAAGCCATTCTCCGTACGTAAAGGCAGAAATTCTAACAATTCAAGCTAAATTATTGAAATTTAAGTAGTTGCCACCGCTAGCATTAAAAGCAAGAGATTGCTCGGCCAACATAAAATAATTAATTTAATATAATTAAACTGAATTTATCGTAGTACAGCACCACGTAGTTAATTTATATTTCTTGGAAACGTACGTACAGTAAGTACACGTATATTTCGCATGAGAAAGGGTAACCTGCTGCTCAGACTTTACATCCTCCTTTATCTTTTAATGTATTAAGAAAGTTCAACTTTTTGGCATTAACCTTTTCACTAAAATCTATACGTTTATAATGAATCCAAATAAAATGCACTAATGATTTTTGTACCATCTGTGAAGATATGCAGCAATTTTTGTAAAAATTTGTTAAATAATTATTTTGAACATTCATTAAATCATTACAAATTATTTGACCTAGTGTTTGTTCCTTTCAACTTCAACTACCTGGATTGCAGTAACGAAGAAGTTTCTGAACATCCAGATATTACAGGGCGTCTACCGTAAAACGTTTTGGACAGCAAATAGGAAGCCAGTGGTGATAGACATTCCTAATTTTGACCTAATTATACTGTTTCCAATGCTTAGTTTCATCACATGTGACCCAACTTCACTGTGTATAGTTAGGTAACGTTTAAATGACTCGTTTTGTCCATATTTCGTGTTGTACGAGGGTTATTCGAAAAGTAAAGAACATTGTTTTATGACAGTTGACCGCGTCTCCCCACCATTGTCGCCGACTGGCTACTGAGAGTAGCACTCCTTCGCTTCAGTCTGAAGGCAACTACGATCCACTACGGTTGATTACTGCTTAACCATGCAACGTTAAAATGTGTGACAAAATCAACAATCCGGTAAAGTGTGAGGTTCGCAGTGTTATGCGCTCTTTAAACGCGCAAAAAGTCTGACTCATCGAAATTTATAGACAGATAACTGAGGTTTACGCTAATGTAATGAATGAAGCGTCAGATCAAAAATGGTTCACGATGAAGAACGCCCGAGCCGGCCCTTAGTTGTGACTGATAGACTTAAAGCAAGTATTAAAACAAAAATTTAAGAAGATCGGCGTTTCGCAATGGGTGGACTGCACTTATTCTTTCCCGAATTTTCAAGGACTGTGTCGTGCGAAATTGTTAGGGAAGAGCTGAACTATAACAAAGTGTGTGCCGAGTAGGTTCCTCGAATTTGGTCAGACAACCGCAGAACCAAACGAATGGCAACGACATTGACCTTTCTCTGTCGCTATGACAAGGATAGTGATGAACTTTTGAATCACATTGTTACTGGCTTGGATATCGCATTTCATTTCAGAAACAAAGCGCCAATTGAATGGCATCATTCGTGATCACTAACGAAACCGAAAAATACAAAACAAATTTTGAGCACCAGAAAGATTATGGCTACCGTGTTTTGGGATCGTAAGGGTGCCCTCCTCATCGACTATATGCCTAGAGGTGAGACCATAAATGGAGCTTCCAGACGCATCACTGACTCTGCCACGCCATTCAAAACAAACGGGGCAGAATGCTGATCAGGGTAATCATTTTCTTTTACGATAATGCACGTCCGCATGCAGCTGCATTGACCCAGGACTTGCTTCAGCGGTTTGAATGGGAAACCTTTGAACATACGTCATATAGCCCGGATTTTTCCCCAAATTATTACCACTCATTCGCCAAATTGAAAAACTTCTTGGGTGGAAACCGCTACGCAAGTGATGATGAACTTAAAGAAGCTGCTGATCGTATTTCAATTTTGGTACGTGACAAACAATGAAATACATAAAATCTGTAACGATATCATGTAGAAAAGCTCAAAATGGCTACCGTTTTGATTCAAACAAAAATTGAGAAGTCGGATGAAAGACTGTACAACATTCTACAGCATATCAAACGTATTTTATCTGAAAAAATACATCTTCAATAACTTTCCGTAAAATGTATCGGTTGTAAATACACAATATTCCTATATGTGTCTCGACAATAAAGATCGACAGAATTTGGGTCAATTAACAAAGCATGTTATTGCAGGTGACTTTCTCTATCAATCCATCTCCCAGCATATTCATTATTTAAAGGTTTAGTCCTGCGCGGCTAAACTACGGTAGTTCACCACATACGTTTGCGAATCAGTAAAGATACATGCCCAAATTCAAGAAGGGATTGAATTTCAAAAACTCAGTAAACAAGCCTAATGTGTCGTGCTGATAGGAAAATGAACCCAATTAAATCTTCGCTAATAATGCCTGCCCATACGTTTAGATGGAACTGTTGATGATGACGTAGCTGAACTACCACGTGTGGGTTCTAATCTGCCCAATGACGAACGTTGTAATAATTGAATGTCATTTCTGGTAAATAATGGCTCATCAATAAATAATACCAAGCTTTCAAAGCTCGATATTTCAATTCGCATTCACTGAAATTGTTTAAGCAATCATGTTAATTAATACTAAAATGATCGTTGTAAAGTATACAATTCCAGATATGCCTTAGCGTAATTCTGAAAATTCGATTCGTTGCAGGTAGAAAGTCACGTAGATCTTAAATTTAAACATAATGTTATTAATTAGCAAAAATAAGAAAAAAACGAGTTGAATTTATAAAAAAATAAACAGAAATAATAATTAACTAATTAAGTAAACAAAAATGCACTTCATGCTAGTATAAATTTCAATTACTAAAACCGATTTGAGCTTTGTTTAATATTATAACAAAGTAAATAGTAATAAAAAACATTTCAAAGTGATGTCAAAAATTAAGTTCACGGAGACCGCCAAAAATACCGATCAAAAAAATGAAAAACTTTAATTCTTGAGATTAATTTTTCATCCCCACTATAGTACAAAATTACATTAGAGAACGCCAGAAAGTCATATAAATACCGGGGATGTCGATACGGAAAAATCAGAGTAAACTTTCTGCGACTGTCAATAGGCACATTCCTCTAGAGTATTTATAAATAATTAATATTTTTGCTAAATAAGAAAAACAATCTGTCGCCAGACAATTGAACGTTCTGCTATCCTTAGTAAAGCCGCCGTAAACTTTTCTAGAAAGTCAGACCATAGTTCCTTTGCGCTTTGTTTACATAAGATTATACCTAATTAGGCACCACACCGATCTGCTGATTAGTTTACTAAATGTATTGTGTTGGATCTGTAGTTTAAGGTACACCAAAATCTCTTTCAGACTAGTACTGAATGTACAAAGTTGTCTGTGCGAAAAGAAACATAAATCTTAATATACTATGATGTAATACCTCTAGTATCCAGCACACTTAAACATCTAGATTCCATCACTTACAATCAAATTGTTTAAACACATTATCACCGAGATAAGATAGCAAGATTCAGAAATATTGTGTCTAGGCGCATATTGAGATACACCGTTATCATTCAAATCAGGATTACGCATACGCATTCGTACCAAAGTCGACTTAATCGACATACGGAATATTGAACCAGCTTTCCCAAAACAACTGTTTTTGGATGAAACAATTGAATTTTGTGAATAGTTATTGCTTAAGACTTAGATTTAAGTTCGATTTCTGTATATACCAATTTTTTACCTATTTTAATTAATCAATAAACAATTAAACTAGTTACCAACTTATGATTAACTTAAATCAATCAACAATAATTTCTTTGTTAAATACCCACCGAACTAACAAAGTTCAATCAGTAAAATTAATAAACTAAAAAACAGCGCTAAGCTTCAGGATTTAATACATTGAGTCATATAAAAATAGTAGAGATTGCAACTAATATAAGGATACAGTGACGTACACTAAGTAAGCTAGCACCTATTCGATACTGGATACATAAAAGCCAATCTGGTATATACGAGGTAAAATTAAAAAGTTCATAGAGCTATACAAATTAGTACTTACGAGGTGAAATCAAAAATTCAAATTTACAGACCGTTAAAACGTGTTCCCCCGTGTTAGCTAATTTTGTCCACAGATCTATACAACACTGTAAGAGATCCCCAATCGAACCTACTCTCTTGGACTATTGTAAAAGTTACCTAAGACATTAAGTAACGTTTCTGCTGCAACCAAAATGTATTCTTAAGCAAAGTCCGTTACTAGCCCGAACTAGACGCCACAAGAAATGTCGTTGCAAGCAGAGACCTCAGGATTATAAATAACAATAAAAAGTATAAACATATACATATTGAACTTGTTAAATAGGTAACAATATCAATGATTCCTCCATATCTAATTAATTAATTAATTAAAAGCTTTGGCTTTCTCTACTATTATTTTATTTAAAGTTTTTAAATCAAACTCACATAATATGTTTCAATATTATCAAGGAGGTGGTAGTTAAAGTAAAATCAAGTGAAAATATTTATGTAACACTCTATTTTAAAAAATATACTCGTATTCTATATCGAATGGTGTAATTTTGTTTTAAAGCAACAAATCTTACATAAATACTTTGTCAATTTTACCGTAGCAATGATTTTAATAAGATTGAAATATATGTGGGTTTGATTTAGTAATTTTAAATAAAACAATAATAAATGAATTATTACTGGATAAATAAATTTAAGGTGTTCAGAGAACTATAGCACTTTATAATTTGAAATTTACGGAAATCAGAATTTGACGAATTAGTAGTATATTTAGGCTTCTATTGAATTAGGATATGTATTAATTCATGTGTAGAAAATCCCGTTAAAATTATAGTAAATAATGGTAAAAATTTGGTTGCAAGAAATGAATCAGAGAGATGGAGCGTCTAGCAGTCTAAAATTAAAAGTTACAACATTGAATCTTGAACGGCTGCACGTAACCCTTCTCTTTCTCCGCAGGTGGGTGTTGAATCTTGAAAATGAGGTTGTATGAATAGTAAATTACAGTAATGTTACTATGATGAAGTAAATTTTTTACAGTGGCGCTTTGTAAAAGAATATGTGATTCGTTACTATGTTATAACTTTTGTTCGGTAGATATTAAAGTTGAAAGTCACGAACAATAATAAAGTTCAGCTGTTTGAATTGTATCTCCCTAATTGAAATGTTCGACCTCAAGGATAATTAGGACATCAAAAGTCGATTCGTCTGGAAACATTTTTTCTTAAATTTACTTCGGTGACTTATTGTGAAGTCTTCTATCTGTTCGTTTAGCCATCTTGGTGTTACAGATCAGATAGTGTCATTTCCACAATAAATTAAATAAGTAGCAACTTCCGCTAGCCAATTCAGTTTTTCATTTAAAATCTAATTTACTTCTTATAAGAAATTATTCATAAATGTTCATTTCCTGTAATTTTGATGCCATGCAGTGTAACTCTTAATAGATGCCCTATTCAGAAGTAACTAATTTCAATTATATACGAACAAATACGGGGAAATACAGACTTGTACAAATTTTATTATACCTCATGAACACCAGCGCCTTTTCCCTTTTCTTGGGAATAATAGATTAGATTGATTTTGATTCGTCAAATATAATTTTTATGTATCATTGGTCATATGAATTTTTATTTAAGCAATTTTTACCCATGGAAAGATATTTTATAAAATTCTTGTTGCTGAGTTTGTTGAATTAATATCAATAAAAAGCTAAATGTTTTAAATCTTTAATTTTAAGCGTACTTAAAAAACACTTTTTAAGCTTTTCAGGAAGTATTACAATTAAGATATAACAACTAAAAATATAGCAAAAACACCTTGGTCTTATTATTAGTTCCGCCATGGAATTTGTAGATAGAAAACAAGTTGGTCATATTAGTTAATTATTATAAACATGGTCTACATGGAAATTTCTTATCATTGAATTTGATATACCGTCCGTGATCCTACCGCATGCCATTGTACTTCTTTTGCTAAGTAAATATTAAAATTATAATTTCACCAGGATATACAATTTCGTTCGTTAAAATGTAAAGATAATAAAAATTTTGTTAGCATTCGAGAATATTGCTAGAAAAGTTGTTATATTATTTTTTGTCGTTTAGGCAATTGTGTCTTTGGATGTCATTTATTTAATTTTGAGTTAACTAATCCCATTACTCGATTCGCACTTTCGAATTAAATTTTGCTTTAACCAAATGAAAGTTTACATTTCTTACGATTTTTGTAATTTTCGATGTGATTTGGGTTCCCTAAGCTCATTCTCTATAAACCTTGATTTACGGGATTAGCTATCTATCTCGCCGCATTAAAGAGCAACATCTACGCCTTTTGTGTGAGTTTTTCGAAGAACACGCACGTTAGATCTTCGCTCCGGCATATCTCTACATCGCTGTTCTATATTTCCTGTTGGATACGTCGTTAGGGTGAGTATGCATCGCCCGTTTGGTGTAAGAGGTTGGTTGATTTGTTTTAATGTTTTAGTTAAGTAATCGAAGAGTTGGCGGCATGAGTCTAGGGTCGCCGACTGTTGCACAGTAAACCCGATGTTGGATTTTAGAGGGTTTCTTCGCCTTGGTCGACTTTCCCGGCTCTCCATACCGGGACAACCCTTTGTTCTGCCTTCCTGTGAGCCCAGGGTGGTGACCAAAAATCTTACGGAGGAATTGCTAAACGGCAGCATTTGGGTCTGAGAAAATTTTGAAGGTACTATTTGTTTCCTGTGAACTTCAAGGTTCAGGTCAGTTTTCCTGCGTTTTTATCCGTCGACACAAGCCAAAGATGACGAAATTTTGGCTGCATTTTGGACCTAAATATTGCAACTTCACATCCTTAAAATTTGTATTTTTATTTGTAATTAATTGCGAATTATTTTGTACCACTGTAAAAATTAATTTCATTATGACTGTATATTTACTAGCAATTTTGAATAAGAACTAATTGTTTTATATAAGGAAATCATTTCGGAAACTAATATTTCGTTGCATTCATTAACTATTTGATTTGCAAGGCAAGCGTGGATTGAAAGCCACCCGGCTGCCGCGACGACTTAGCAATCCTCATACTACGATCTTTTTCCTGTTAAATTAATTTAAAATACTTAAGATTTGTTTGCTACTAAATTTTGTTGTCAATTTATTACAGTTTTAAATTCATAGCTTCCATAAAGGCGTTCTTGGACGTACAAAATTTAATTAATCACGTGCGTAATCAAGCAGTGTTTTATTTTAACAAAAAAAACATGTTCTCGCTGCAGCGACGTTCGAAATAATCGGAATACTCCGCTTACTTGTTTATTTTCTTTGACAACTTTAGCCTTAGCATTTGTTTTAATTACGTATTAATAACTTAGTAATTAGGTTCACGAACACCTTGTGCTTTTTTTTATAAACTCATTTCTTTTCCTATTTTAAGGTTCAAAATCCATTTTAGCATCATACAAGTTTATGTGCGATAACTGCTTATTGTTTTATTGCTATACAGACGTGTTTTATCTAACCTAAGGTTTTCGAAATGTTCTGTTAACTTTAATTTTTGTTAGTCAAACTTATTTGTACACGAAGTTCTCAAAAGTTTTACTAAATCCTATTTTATATTTTCAAATGAATGATCAATTCTTCTTATTTAATTTTGGAGGTTGTATGAAGTAGTACGAACCAGAATAAACCGATACAGTAGTATACCAGGTAACGTTCTGGTTAGCTTGGCGGGAAGGGGTGACGCGGGCGCGGGTGAGGTAATCGCGGCGAGAGCTGCGGGGTACTCCCTCCTTGAGTTTTCCAAGAGTGAGATGCATAAGTGTGTTTACGGCGAATGCGAGAAGGATGGAATACCAGTATGGTAAGAACCGTGTCTCCAAATGTAAGTAAGCGTGTGGGCGTGTCTGTAAAGAAGTAGTTTTTCCGAGAGTTGGTTAGAGTAAGCTCGAAGAGTGGGGTGAGCTATAGGGCGAAAAGGATGGAATATAGTAAGTAAAAGGGGCGTCCCTGAATGAAATATGGCCACCAGTAAGTAATAAAGAGGCGTGTCTTATTAGTAAGAACAAAATGGTGCACCGACATGTATTAAAAATATAAATGAGTAGAAACTGAATTTAAGAGGAAATATAGCTATAAATTAATTGCATAAGGAGCTTAGTTTAGCAATAAAAATCTCATTCCCTCATGTGAAAAAATTGTTCGAAATAATTGTCATCTATAAAAGGGGTTGGTTACTAGAACGGGAAATAAATATATATGATTGGTCTAAATTATAAATATATAGCCAAGTAAAACGAGCCTTATCAATCAATATTAGTTTAAGATGATTATCGTATGAAATCGTAGTTATATATCTAATAAAAGGGCAATGCTCGAGTAGTCACGATTGGGCGATATAAAAAGGGGTGTTTGCTATACAAATGCTCTATCAAGTACATTAATTAATTATTTAAAATCTGCGACTTGTTTGACTTACGCGTGTGTGTGCATTATCTAAATAAATTCGTAAGTTTATAATTATTAACGTCCGTTCTATGTGCACAGATTCAATAACAATAACATATCTGTAGAAATTTTATAATTCTCTATAAGATATCAAATTAAACAAAAGGTGAGATAAATTGTGTTTGTTTGTTTTAATTTATTTAAAAGGGCTAAAGTAATTAAGGCAATATGGATTTTGTTTTTGAGGCGTTTAACAAATCAAACTCATTGAAAAATGCAATCAAGATTACAGATTTAACTCTTAATTATAGATATGAAATATTTAGCTTTAAAGCCGTTTCAACTAGATTTAGCCGCAAGGTTATATTAGAATTGCTTGATAATGTTATATTACTACCCAATCGTTTCCTAACCATGTTCACCGATGATGTAATTGGGCAGTTCAATAAAGGCATCAAATCTTCGAAAAAGAAGGCCGTGGTAGTTTATCCTGGATTAAAAGACGTAAATAAAGCCAACAACATGAAATAAGTATTGAAACTGATGATAATAAATAAATCTAATACGTCTAAGCGATGACTGTTAAAATATAGATAATAACTATAATAATAATTTATAAGTGCAATGTATGTGCAATTTTAATGTGTCTTGAACAATAATAGCCTATAATAATGAATGACGCAAGATGTATACAACTGAGAGGAGAGAGACAAAACGTTTAAGCAATTTTTGGGGTATGTAATTATATAAATTGTATGATTTTCATATAGAAATTTTGTTTTTAAACATTTGTTCACCTATCTATCTAGCTACCTGCTTGCTTCTTTCAAACATAAATCTTAAAATATAAGATTCAAGTAAAATCAATTTTTAAAAAGTATGTAATGTTAGTTTTTCAGTCGTTTTTATAAAGTTAATGTTTAAGGCAAGTTCTTAATTATGTATGATTTTCAATTATAGAGTTTTAATGTTAGATAGTAATCAATTTTCTTACTGATTATCACTTTAAAATAGTTATATATTTTTAACGAAATATGGCCTTAGTTTCATCAATAAAAACGGGAGTTAAGGTAAAAATCGAGATTCTGACATAATTTCAACAAGCGATGATGCGTTAGAAAGAATTAAACAGATCTATAAAATTTTGAGTGTAAAATATATGAGAACGATTGCGGGTTGGAGGCTGTTATCGCGATATCGAGAAATGCAATCACAAAAAAAAATATTTTCAAAGTATAATAGAAATTTAATTAATTCATTAACTAGGTTTTTAACTAATATTAAAGAGACAAAAAAATCTGATGATCTTGAAAAGAACGATAGGTTAAATTTGAGTTCG
>JAHWXV010494550.1:0-32765 GCA_024586415.1 Phrixothrix hirtus | reverse complement strand
CAAAGTGTCATAACAGTTTGTATAGAGAAGTAATCGAAGGGGTTGTAAATATTAAATGTTTTCTTTAAGATTTATGTGCATTAGATTTAAATGAGAATATTGTTATTGTATAAAACGTAAAGACGTTGTTATTTACTTTGGTGAAATATATCAAAGTCGTTAATCATATAAATTTGGTAAGATCGTTGAGGTCTAACGTAACTATTTGAAAAAAAAATTATGTTAATTTTCTCTCTAGGTAATACGGAACTGTAAAGGTTAGAGTGCGTTATATACATCTAGAAATAGTTTGCGTGCTTCAATCCTAAAAGCAAACAAAGATTACGTAAGTTAATAATTTAATAAAGCATTTAATTAAAGTTGCTTAACAGCTGCCAAAGAAGTAAACAACATCACCCTGTCCATTTAGCTAGAATCATCTGACGATTAAGATTACACCAAATACTTTCGCTGATGAAATACAGTGTGTATCAGTTAATGATGACGATTTTGAAGACTTTCTATGCAAATACTAAATTTAGTATGCAAATTGTCGAGAAAAAAGATATGAAGTTCGAAGTCTATAATTTCAACTGAAACAATTTATTTCTAAATTTTCCCATATACGATAGTGTATCGTCCATGATAACTTAAAAACTCTCATATTTGAACTATATAAATTATTATATTAAATAGCCCTTTATCTGTTATTTTAATTAAATTGAAGAAAAGTTAAATAATTTAATCAACTTGAGCAGGGAGTCGTGGATAAACCTATAAGAAAGCACAATACAATGTGTTCAAGGAGAAAAAAAAGGGCATTATATAACAATAATTATTTAATGCAGTAGTGACATTAATAGAAATTCAAATCTTCAGTTACATTTATTTTAGACTGTTAATCATTTTAATATCTGTCATCATCCATATATTTTAATTCCTAATTAAAAGTGATTCTTTTATACTTAAACAATGATTAATTGAAGATGAACCTGGTATTAGAAAAAATCTTTTATTTACATACTGTATCGATAGATCGTCTAAATTACCAACAAACACCTAATTAGTACAGCTGGATAAGATTGAAATCGATATGTTTGGTTAAATTTTTTCTCATTAAATGCTTGTACTCAGATGAAAATATATTTCCAAACAGGGAGGTTGGCTTATCGTGGTTGATTTTTGTTTGTTACATAAATAAACTAAACTAACAAAAAGTCCCTAAATATTTCACAACGTTCCAAAAAATTATACATGCAGCTTAAAGAAGAGGTCAGTAATAAAAATTGAAGTGCCACAACCCAAATCCAAATAGAATTTGTTCTTGAAAGCTTCCTTTCTCCTCAATCGGCCTAGACCGAAGTTTCCTGGGTTGAAAACATTAGCTAACCTACAGACTGCTCCCTGGCTACTATAAGGTGGGAAAAAACACTAATTAAAATAATTAATCAAAAAAACTTGCACTTACGGAATTATTCAAAATTTTGTAGTGATACCTACAACCAACTTTTATTAAAGAAATACAACTCCCTTAATTCAGCGCTTTCCTTTAATTTAAGCTCACCGAATAATCAATTTAAGTGATGGAATCCTGAAGTTAAAAAGGAATTTGGGGCTTTGGTACCAACGTTAAATAATCCCCAAGAATTTAAAATTAATAAGTATAATAAAAGTTTGATTACAAGCTTAAATAAGTATTAGTCAAGATAAATTTAGTAAATCAAATATTACAGTACAAATGGAAAAAAAAAATATTGGTTATAAACGTCAGTCGTAACAACCCAGAAACGGAAATTTAGTTGTGAAGGAGTTTTACAATTTGTGAACTTTTGATAGACGCCTATTTTACAGAAATATTTTAAAAGTTTCAGAAAAAATACGGCAGATTTTACAGACAAGAGACACCCCATTATGCTACTTCAAACCCGACAAGCATTATTTTAAAATAAAAAGTGATGACCACGTTTTGTAAACCGCTGGCATATCCCTACAAAAAATATTTCTGATTAACGACAGACAAAATCTCGGGTATATACTAATAAAATAGACAAAATATAAACACAGATTTAATTAAGTTGATAGTTTTTTTTCTAAACACCTGATCTATCACAACTTCACTTAATTGCTACATTAAAAGAATTAAACAAATTGTGAAGATTGCAACAGCAGTTACAAAAATGTTCACGTTTGTAAAAATCCAAATAAAGGTACGGTCTTAAAAGATTTACGAATTAAATTACAACTTGTAGTTCTAATAGATCTAAATCTAAATTAACTTACATTAGGTATGTACGTAAATAAATGACAAGTTGAAAACTTGCATCATATATGAGCTTATCGGTTGATCCTGTGATTCCAATACTATTGATTGTATTGTTGATAAAATCTGGAATATTACACTGATTTATCTAACGATACGTAAAATTACAGTACGAGTATATTACGATACAAGATCGATAAGCGCTTTATAACAGGTCGAGAAAAAGTTAGAAAAATGAGACCCGAAGGGTTGAGTTTTGCTAATTTTTGAGACCTGTTGTTAAGACACTTAACGGAAATTTGATAGCAAAGCTTTATTCCGTTTCGTAACAGTACTAGTACCGTTATGAATCATAACGTGTTTGTTATCGTGGCGTTACTATGACAATCACAACAGTTCGGGAAATATATCAAGGTGACCATCAACATAGTCGGTCAATATACAAAAATATTCTTTTACGAGTGTGTTTATTAATGCATGCACGACAGATATTTATTATTAAAACCATTAATCTTTTTAATTAGTCTTTTAAAAATAAACACGGACGGAATGCTTTAATAGCAAATTAGGTTTTTGATAACTTTGAATATTATGTACATTGGAGTTAGTTTTTATTATTATTCTACAGAACTATACACACACAAGTCTGCAAGGACGTTTAAAATTATTTGATTTTAAATTAAAAAAGTATATGACCTAACTTTTAACAAATTCGTTTGTAAACAACGATCACTTAACACATGTTTATTTCATAGCTTGGAGGATACCAGTAGCTCTGAAAAATAATTAACTTGTTCTAAAATCTCTATTTTGAGGAAACAAAAGTAAACTAAATTTCTTTGTGAATGCATGAGAGGCGATGATACGTTGCTTAACCTTCTGAAAATACTTCACAACAACGCTGTATTTAGAACTATTATGCGGTCACCCATCTAAATACTTACCGCGACCAACCATGCTTAATGTTCACGATCTTTGTGAATGCAACAAAAGTAAAGTAGTTTTTTTGCAATTTTAGAAAAGACGATTACTATTTAAAATTATATTCATTCAATTATACAAGTATTTGCCGCAACCAAACGTCATAGTTGTTGTAATTTTTGTAAAAGTGTGCGAATGGGCATTTATTAACTTAGTACTTACGTCCCATTCGAGAAAGTTATTTAAAGCGAGGGACGCGCGCTTAAAATCCCTAATTTTTACTTTCCCTTGGCTATATGAAATCTAATATAAAGCAATGTTATCGTCCAAAATTTTTGGTGGGGAAATTTTAATGGAAATACTAGTTTTCAGCTCTCTTGGCTCCGAAAACCATGTTTTTAAAAATTGGCCAGGCTGTGTGTATGTATGTGTGTGTGTATGTGTGCGCGTGTGTGTGTGTGTGTGTGCGCGTGTGCGTGCGCGTGCGACTGCTCGTGAGGTGCGTGTTGGTACATACGTGCATGCATTCTTGCGCGCGCGTGTGTGTGTAATGTGTTTTATATTTAAGTTTGTACCATTCTCGCACGCGACTGCAACAATTTCACTAAAATGCAATAACTGGAAGTGGTTTTTCGCGATTTTTTAGAAATCGGCTGTAACAAGTTTTTTAAAATTTCCTATATTTCTTAGATATTTAATGCGCTTTCGTATAATATAGGCGGTTTCTTAGAAAATTTTCCGTAACTAGAGTAGCCGGAAGTGCCTTCACCGTTACCTCTGAATGAAATAACTGTGAAACTAAAAACCCTAACTAAATGAAAATCTATATTTAAAGTCATAATTGTCTTTGTATGGCAAATCAAGAATTTTGTTAAAATCGAATAACCGGAAGTACGACTTTATTTCTGTCATTTTTTAGATATTTTCCGAATTTCTGTTTTTCGAGATTTTTTTGAAATCGGCTATAATGATTTTCTAAGATTTATTGTATTTTTTAGACATTTAATACTCTTTCATATAATCAATGCGGTTACTCAGAAAATTTTCCGTAGATCGAGTAATCGGAAGTACTTCCACCGTTATGTCTGAATAAAATAATGAAACAAAAAGTCCTAGCTCAATAAAAATTTATATTTGAAATCATAATCACCTTTCTATGCAAAATCAAAAATTTGGTTAAGATGGAATAACCGGAAGTACCACTTTATTTCTGTCATTCTTAGATATTTTGCGAATTCTCAATTTTCACGGTTTTCTTAAAATCGGCTGTAAGGATTTTTTTTAAACTTAGTATATTTCTTAGATTCTTAATTTAGTTTTATATTAATCAAGGAGTTTCTCTAATACATTTTTGAAAGTCGAGTTACCGGAAGTACTTGGAGGGAACAACATATCTCAAAAACATATCATCATATGAAAACCAAAAACTGTATTTATGTTTTCTATCTTCCGTACATGAGACCGCAAGAATTTAGTTCAAATATTATGACCGAGAGTGCCACTCTATTCTTGCGACCTTTAATTTTTTTAGATTTTCTCAAAAACGACCATAAGAATTTTCTAAAACTAGCTACTGTTCTTATACTTTTATCATTCGTTTACGTGAACGTAGCGGTTTTCCTGAAAAAATGCGATGAAGCGAGTTATCACAGAAAAATCTCTGGAGTTAAGCAGATGATTGCGTGTCCAGTAACTTGGATAGCTGACCGTTACAATTATTGTTCTCAAAATAAATGTAAATAATATTTTAATCATTTGTGGACATTTACATATTTGTATATATATATATATATATGTGTGTGTGTAAGAGAATGTCGTGTATTGTCCCACACCAAATTTTTTAAAATAAATTTGGAAAGTATCTACCATCTAGAATGGCAATTAGTTAATATGCTTATAGTCCAGGACTCGGAATAGCTGTGAATCTTGATTTAGGATATCAATTTCTTCTTGAATATGAGTTATAGTTCATATTCAGAAGTTTTGTTTAAATATGCCCCAAAAATAATTTTCAGCACAGATATTGGGCGAACCATCAAATCAAGCCACTATCAAAATAGCACTTGTTTTCTTATCTGTATTAGCAGTTGCTCCGTCTTGCTGAACCCATGCATCATTAATATCGATGCCTATTACCGGTAAATGTTTCAGGAAAAATTATTGTGTAGCTTTGATACATTTAGCTGTTAACTGAGATCATGCGGCCTTCGTCATCAGAAAACTAAGAGTACGTAGCTCTGTTAGACCATATTGCGCATCAAACAGTAACCAATATAATGATATCTGTGCATAAGACAAATACCGATAGTTTTGTTTGATATTAACTATAGAAACATGGTGGCGAGCTTCAGTAACATCGTGTTTCATGAAATATTTTCACTTAGGTTTAGAAGTCAGCAGATTTCGTTAGCGAACCTTAATCTACTGACAGAATCTGTAGTTATTAGCTTTTAGTTCAGCTGCACCTTATTAGGTTAACATTTTAAATCAAGGTGTAAATTCACCTTAAAACTTTTACAATGCGATTGAATGTCACCTAGACGATGATTGTAGATTTCGTCCTACTACTACTCTTACGCCCTCAATATTTCCCGCAATGGGAAATATTTTGCAAAACCTGTCTGGTTGAACCTTAGAACGAACAACAGAACTTTATTTTGTGAATAAAATCTTTCATGTTTATTCACATTAAACTCACACTGGCAGCATCGCTGTGTTTCAACAACTTAATTTGTACTTCATTGACTACGGATCCATTGTTATTAAATTGTTCAGATAAATCAGCTACTGTCCTTTCGCCCTTATATTTTCCTAAGAGATTCAAAGCCATCAAAGTTAACTGAGCACCCTATATACTATCTAGTAGCCCTCTTCATTCATGAAATATGAAAATTTTGGTAAGCGATAAATTGTTAGTAAACAGATGCTGCTGGAAATTAAAACTGAGCTCGGCGAATAAACTATACGAGTTGTGTTTGTAAAATAACGAGACTAACGCCGTAAAACACTTTATTCTAAATTTGTACATAATTCGTTATTATCCCCTTCAATATACACCCCTTCTCTACCGCTACAACGCTCCATGCGAACTTTCTAATTTTCTATTATTCGAAACAGTGCTGGAGTCTTCCTCTGTAAGTTCCTTCATGATTCGTGCTGCTTTTTCTTTCACATCTTCAACAGTCGGAAATCTTGTCCCCTGGTACCAGGTCAGGAGAATAAGGTGGGTGGTCTAATACTGGGATATTATACTTGGCTAGAAACATCTTGAGAGACAATGCAGTGTGAGCTGGCGCGTTGTCATAATGAAGAACCCATGACTTATTCTTCTACAATTCGGGTCATTTTTTTCTTATTCTTTCACGGAGGTGAGCAAGAACCTCAAGGTAGTAATGTTAACCTTTAGGAATCTAGTGAAGGTACACAATCCCATCAATATCGAAAAAACAATCATCATCCCTTTGAATTTTGATTTTCTCATTCTAGTTTTTCCAGCTCTCAGTGAAGTTGGATCCTTCCAATGCATGCATTGACGCTTCATTTCTGTAGCAATTTATCCCAGTATCACATGAAATTTCACGATAATCCCTTGGTCTATTAAAACACATCATTTTTTCGGCAAAACAAAAAACAGAACTTATATAGACGAAGTCCACGGTTAGTCTAATATGTCTACAGATACGCGGGGGGAGGGGGAAATCGAAAGAGAAAACTTTACGTATGCAGCTGTCGGTCGTACCGCTTTAGTGCATGCGCAGTCTTCTTTAGAAGCATCAAGCTCGTTATTTTATAAACACACCTCGTATACGAAATATTTTTTTACACTTGCTCGTACGTTATGGGTAAAAACATGTAGATTTAAATCTGCTAAACTCTATATATACAAGTAATTTAAACACTTTAATGTTTCCAAATTTTATTCCCATTTGAAATAAACAAATAAGCTCCTCATTGGAGTTATATATGTCGTTCATTATAAATATTTTGTATCTAAGGTATTATTTAGCCTTTACTAGTATTTAAATATGTATTTTCACATTCAGTGCATCTTAATTCGTTAATGTTAAGGAATTATTAGATATTAACGTTCCACAAATATTTGTAAAATATAGAACTTAGACATTATTTATAAATAGTATGTATAATATACAGCATGTACAGCAATTACAAACGATTTGTACGCGTCAAACATATAATTAACTACTGGATCATTCCTAACACCGCACTTCTCTGCAGTTTTATTTCACCTAAATAAATTGAATTTTACAATATGAAAGATTGATTAAAGGCTGAAAGTAAGAGGTAACCAGGAAATGGATAGTGTGACAGTTAAACTCAGCGAAACGAGATCTCGGGTTTCGTTCTAATAGTGGCAATTTCTAGTATTTGTTGGTTGAAAACTGTTTCAGTATAGCCCTTGTAATTTTTATATGCAAGGCAGATTGAATGATCACAACTTCTAAATTGAAAAATATGGTGTAACGGAATGTTAGGTGTGTCAAAAAAGTTATCGCAATGGAAAGAAAGAAGCCTGCCTATTTGTTAATACCATGGTTGCTTACTAGTAATTCCTATATAACATTAAATTAATTTGTTATAAATCAGAATGTATATTAAAAATAATAAAGTATGAAATATAGTGTACCTTAACCAAAGTTTTTGAGTATGCTGTATATATGTTGAGTTTTGTATCTAATCATTTCATAAACTAAACAAGTTGTAATATGAACATCAAGGCATAGCTTAAAACGATTAAAATATTGAATAACTATGTACAAGTGTAAGCCCATTTTCTATCATCTAAATCTCGCGTATTTCCCATTAATTTTCACTAGGTCTCGTTTGAAACTTTATACTGCAGTATTATTGACCTAATTAGTCCAAAACGTGCAAAAATTATAAAATGTGCGTCAAATTACTAAATGAAGTAAATACGCACAATTAATTAATCCCAATATTTATGGTTTTTACTTCAGCTGACGCAAATGATGCGGTCCAAGAGTAAATAAAAGTTAAAGTCAATTATTAATTTTTACCCAATATTACTTTTCCGTTTGAATTTGCTTATTTTAAGTTTAAAATTAAAGGCCGTCAAATTATTGTAATTTTTCCGTTCGAACCTATTCACTTCCTAATTTTAAGAATGCCGTAAAACGATTACTATTGCTACGTCTAAATTTATAGTGTGAACTGTGTAAAGCTGTAGGAATTCATGTTACAGAAAAGATTAGTTACAGCTTTAATTGAAATAGTTTCAAATTATTTTACAATTAACTAAAGGCCATTTAAACCACTTCGATAGGTTAGCTTACACAGATAAATATATACTGCTCATCAACACTACATCACTGATATAAACAGTATATAAGCGGTTAGTTACATGGTTTGGTAATCGTAATTTCGATAATATTGCAATAACATGAGATATTAAATAATGGATTTTATTGTGAATCAAAGAGCCCCTCACTAATAATTGTAAACAATTATATGATGTGACCATGTACATACACTAAAAACCAGCTTTTTCAGGATTAACGGTACTAAGCCAGTAATTCACAAGGCTCCAATTAACTGGCAATGAACGTCAAAACAACGCAATTCATCTTGATCAACGAAGCTGAAAAATTAACTAATAATTAATATTGAAAGCAATCTCCGGTATAACACGTTCGACAAAATAATCTATTCATAGGAAGGCGCTGAAGGGCACTTACATAAATTGCCATTAAAAATAATAAATGAAACCAGAATGTATAAAAGACAATTGAATACTTACATGTATTTAAAATAATCCAAATAGAGAATACAATTATTTGAACCGAACATGTTCAGAACTTACGATATAAAAGTTCCGGAAATTTGCAAAGTACTAATAATTTTCACGGCATGCCAACCTGGTGTTAAGATTGAGCGTTTAACATCGATCCACCGGCTTGAGATAGGGGTCAAGGAGGTCAAAATTAAGATGCAATTTAACGTATGCTTCGAAAATAGTTATGATTATGAATTTTAAATTAGGATTACCGCTAAATAAGTAAATAAGGTAGTTATAAATAAATCTGACTTGTGTGGTAAGTTCAATATAAAATTAACAATTTACAATAAATTGATCATGATATTTGTTAAAATAAAAATACGATTTATTTTTAAACTACATGAATAAACAATACAGGCCGGTCTGGTGGAATTGATGCTTTTGACTAGAGTTCCTAAAGGCGAATTTTGGCCTACTTAGGATCAAAAAAAATGTCGCTACTTAAATAATTACTTGTCTATTAGTAATTTAGGTAAATATAGCGTCATTCTGAATAACATTAAATAAACAAAGGCATTATTATTTATATCAAGTTGTGTGAAATAAATTGTCCGAAGCAGTGCGTTACCAAAAATACGTTGCAAAGTGTGATTTTTTGAAATGGAATCGTTACAAACTCAAATTTAATAATAGATTGCGTTGAACAGATTCAAGTATAAGTTTTAAACACGATTAACTCAACTCGACACAACAGTGAATATAAAACATTTTTAGCTAATGGAATTTCTACGATTCAAGAGGCAACAAACGTTAAGAACTCGTATCCATTAACTGAATTAAACTCTGCCAACCTAAAATTATGAAATTGCAATGTAGCCCATGAATAAACACCTTGCAAGGCGGAAAATACCTAATTTATTAAAATTACTGAGTATCAATCGGTTAATCTTTCAACCCTTTAACTTGTTTAGCAGATTCTCATTACTGAATAAGTTAAAAGATATCCTTGTGTGGTGACTGAGGCTTTGGATTACGGAAATTCCCTTGGCCTTTTTGTTTCAATTGCTATGGTCATTTCACTATACCTACTATGGTTTTTGTTAAATCTGTTCAATCATCATTAAGAATTTTTAATGCTAAACATCGCATTAACACGGGACTTATGATGTTACCCTTTATCTAAGAACAAGCACGTTTTAAATTTTTCCCGCTGAAAAATTTACCGTATTCGTATAAATTTCGATCCGCGTCCCTTGGGCATACCACTACGCCCACATGCTAACCACTACACTAATTCCAAAAAAGGAAAGAACAGTTTTCCCATTAAATAAAATGGAATTCAAACATTCCTTGACAGCATATGTGAAGACGTATCACGGTGATGGATTTTCTAAAGAATTAAAATAATTTAATCGGGGTAGAATACTTAAGCCTATTGTTTGCTATTAATATTATTTGAGGCGTAGGCGGAACTATAAGAAAAAAAATTCCAATATTACGCTCTAAAGGTCATTTCTTTACTAAACTTATGTTCCAACTCCATTGTTGTACTCAAATGCTCATGGCCTGTATGACGCTTTTCCCTAATCATTATTAATTACGAGATCGGGACCCAAATTTCTATAACAAAATTTAGCCATACCTGTAATTAATTACAAATTAATAATTGGTAAAACGCTAAATGCCGAAAATGTTATAGAATAAAGAAACTCGTAAGGTTAATAAGGCCATATTAAAATATAAATATATTCTATTAATTAAAACAAATGTTAAAATATTAATAAAGAATTAAAGGAAATTTAAATCTTAAGATAAGAAAGATTTCAAAATAAAGTAAGTAATTCATACAATATAAGTAGGAACCTAAAATAAAATTAATATATTATTTAAATAGAAAACTTTAGGATTAAGTCAAACATGAAAAATAATTCAGGTATCAAGAAATTTGAAAACCACCACATAATAAAACACACACAAAGGGCGATATACAACTGATTTTCTAATAACTGCAAGGTTGACAAAAATCCTTTTCTGCCAAAAATTCTAGTTAATTAAATTAGGAAACACTATATAATCAGTAGCAGAATGCAAAACAAAACATAGCTCTTTCAATTCTCAAATCTGACTCCTAATAAATAATCTTAATGCCCCAATTTATAAATATTTTGTCACAAAAAAATTCGAGGCGCTTGTGATTGCTACATTCTGAAACGTTTCTCTGAATGTACGTATTCATAAGGATCTTCTAGGCGTCCAGCGTAGTCTTCTAAACGATTTTTAAAGGACTCTAAAGGGAGTAAACCCGCTGTGTTGGACTCTTCTATAACAATAGTCTTTCAAATGTCTTTCATCGATCGCAATTGCAGTCAGAATCATCGTAAAGACTACGCATACCACAAATAGTAGATTGTTCCTGTTTGGGATGCCCTTAAACTTCGATGAACAGTATGTATAGGTTATAGAATATTTTTTAATGACCTTTTATATGTTAAAACCTACGATATATAGTAATTTGATTCTGCCCCCAAATATAAAATCAAGTTATCTATTAATAAACCCTCTTGCCACCCTAGATCCTAATATGTATGAGCAAACCACGCGATTTCACTATAATACAGAATTTCATGTAGAAAATAGAATAGAGGGATAGATGCCTTAGAACGTAAATAATTGTATAGTGTGCGTCAAATATTGAATATATGTTTAAAAATCAATGTACTTTTACTGGAATTGGTAATGAAAAATACGTTAATTGAGTAACGTAGAATATGTCCACACATATAGACACCAATGCAAAATATATACCGATATAGGGCCGACGGATCTTCGCCTTCATAGCAATACAAACGGAACAATCCGAATTCACTCCATCATCTCCGGCTGGAGAAAAGCTATTCCATAGGCAAATTGAATTAAAAATTGGTTCGATACAAATATATTCTACGCCGATCTTAATTCATAACGAAACTAAATGAAATAATGAACGAAAAAGTCACCGCACCTATGAACAAAATACGATTAACCAATTTTAAAAAGAGATAGTGCGAAGAAAATAATCTATAAATATGTTGGATGTTTTAAGACTTAATTTTCAAAAACTAGTTTCCATTCCTTAGCAAGTAGTTTTAAGGCTGCCAGTATTAAGTACCACCGTAGAGTAAGTAACGTCTTTGTCGAGTTACGAATCCATTGAAAGGCGCAATTCCATTAGTTGTTGGGTAACAGCGATGTAAAAAGATTAAATAGTATTGTATTAGCCAACGGATAAAAAATAAAGAAAACGTCTTAAACACGTAAGGTTTTATTAAAATTGACTAACCAGGATGGCGGCATTAGAATGTTGCGCGCATGTATTAAAATCATCATATATATGTTTGCTATTCTATCATTGGCGTGAATACCTAAAATTAATAATAAATCTCAACAAATTAAAGTATGCACGTCCATGAGAACATAAACAAACATTACGCGGTAAGAAAATTTTGGCCTTAAATGGTTTTTACTTTAAATACAATCAATTGAACGTTGGAAATATGCATTATTATTTATGCACAGTAAGCAAGTAAATTCAGAACACGTTCAATTGGCAAATATAAACAAACATAAACATTTGTACTGTTCGGTAACTTAACAATCAACAATATAAAAACACACTTGTGAAACGATAATTCCGGCGATTTTTAGCACTTCTATTAGTTCAACCGCAAGATGTACAGCCAACTATGATTTTCACTAAATTAAAATTAAATATCCTTAAAATTACGCACTCAACTAACATCATTCCATCACTTGACACTTTTACTGTGTGTTGTCAAATATGGCATCTGCCATCTATTGGAAACTCGCGCATACTGCACGTTTGATAACTAGAGTCGCTTCCTTGGTTATTATTTATTCGCTGGTACTGGCACAACAAATTAAATTCATAACATCAAAAGTATATCTACATTTAACTAATGCTATTGAATGTATTATTAGCCTTATTTAGAAAGACAGATCGACACGACTATGAATGAAGCCTTAATAATAGAAATAAGTCCGGGTATATACAGTCCACGTCTATTTAAAGAAAGCTTTTATGAAGCTTACAAAATGCACAATATGAATATACATTACATTGAAATACCAAAATATAAAAATGGGGTTAAACACTGCTAAAATAAAAAAAAATATTAATTAGTAGAGAAACGTTCTTTGCAGAGAACTGAAAATCTAAAACTTTGTCATAAGCTTTAAATTAACTCAACAGCTAAACAAGGAATGCCTAAACCGTCAAACCCAAACATATGCTACGTTTCATAGAAAACAATCACACAATCACAAAAAGAATTAAATCAATTTGATAATTCAATGGATAATTCAAAAATGCCTTTCTATAAATCCAATATTTATTAATCAATTATTGTAAAAGATTTTACACTAAAATTTTATCTTCAATGTTTATTGCACCATGGCCATTGAAATAGATATTTTAATAATTCTAATATAATTTTTTGTGATAAAGATGAGATGGTTTTCAATGTGATTGCATTATTTTACTGAATGGTGTTAATCAACTGACCTTCATCTTAAAATGTTTGTAGTAAAATTTTAACACATTGAGGCAAATGCGGTTTAAGGAAGAAGATTAAACCTTACTATACCTTAAACATAATTATTATGTACTATTCGCACGATTTAATCAACTGAGAATTCGACAACACTTCGCCAAGCAGTAGATATATAATAAATAGAGTTTTCCAATCATTTTTTATTATACGCAGTAGTTAAACTCGAAAACAGGGTTGACTCAAAACTTTAATTCCAAATATTTAGAAAGCTGAGCATCTGTGTTTGGCTTGTCAAGAAGTAAATACTGTTAATGTAATGCTTTTATTTAGTTTACACCCTGTAGGGTAATTATTAACTAAATGTTCACAAAAATTTATACATACCCTCCGCCATTCTGCCAAGCACATATACGACGGCGTATTTTTATGTAAACTACCTACTTAAGAAAAAAGGTCTCAGAGTTTTGAAACATTTTTTTTTCTACATAACCATCTTCAACATTTATATATTCAGTCTAACGCTTTTCCAGCTGCCGTACTCCTTCAGAAAATTTTTTCTGAAAAATCCTCAAGATATTCATGTACCGTAGGTTTGATCTCATTTTCAAAGAGAAGATTTTACCTTAAGGTGTTTTTTAAATTTTTAAATAAAACGAAGTCACAGGGTGGTAAATTTGGACCATCTGTTAGATATTGGAGCCCAGTCAATTCACATTCCTCGATAATGCGTTGTCATGCAAATACAAATTCTTCTCTCTCCAAGAATATGGTCATTTTCCTTTTGAATTGTCTATCCAGAAACATGTACTCAATTCCAAAAAAATCAACAGAGTTACTATCAATTTTCCACCAGAACATAGCATTTTGGTCTTTCTCGTGGTGCACAGCCCCTGTGAATGAGCTGCATAGCTTCTTATTTAGTGGAAGAATCCCAGTTATATATTCAAGCCTCAGCACCAGTAAAAATTAGCGAAAAAAGTTTTTGCCGCCTTGTAAAGCAATTAAATTTCCTTGAAAAATTGCTTTTCTCATAAACTTTTAATCTCGTGTAAGCATTTTGGGAATCCAATGCGTAGACACCTTTCATTGCCTAAATAGTAATGATAAAATTTTAAAACTATAGTTTCGGATATGCTCACTTTCATTCGTCGATTGGACACCTCTATATTTTCGATTCTCCTGTTGGTTTCAACAGACCTTGCCTTACCTATGATTTTGAGGCATTCCGTAAAAACTCTCTGTCCCGAAATTTCACTTGAAAATATGACCGCCCTAAATCTCCACAAAAAGCAATCATGCGCTCATACATAATTGTTGGTCTTTCTTCGCGAGGACTTAAGATCTATGTCACTCATTTTTGACTCAAGAAATAGTTTCGAAAACCTTAATAATCGCACAATTTATATCAAATTGTCATAGACTTGCACAAATGTCACAAAACCTTGACGGTAAATATGCATTCAACTTGTCGTTTTCATAGCTAGGTAGATTGTAGAATGGAAAAAATTAATTTTCCTCCAATTACTCTTTTTCTTTTTACTTCAAATTATAATTGAGGTAATGTTGCTATATTCTCTTAAGAGAGTATAGCGTGTCATATAACGGAGTGCCATTATTCAATGTCAATAAACGTAATCACCGTCAATGGGTCCATAATGGATGAACTCAATTTCTTAAAACATTGTTAATAAAAATTTAATCGCATGCAAAAGAAAAATTTGCTTATAAATTATTTAAAAGAATTTTACTTTTTATAATTTTACACGCTTGTTAATTTTTTTGCGTTCATTACGCTTTTGTTGTTCAATTTTAGTGTATAATGTGACACACGCACATATTTATTCAAATATGGCATTACTTTTATAGTTTGTATACCAAGACAAATATCAACAAAGCTTTATTCAAATTAGTTTGGACAAAGACCTTTTTTTTACAATTCATTATGAATAAGCCTAATTTTTCACTGTCTTAATATAAATAGCACTAGTTTGCTTTTACACGACCTTGTAAATAACACGACAAGGCTAACTTAAATAGAAAACGGCGAATCGATTGTATACTCAGCACTAACCTGCAATTTTTGAATTAAAAATGATTGATTACTAAAAGTTTGTATTTTTATTTCAGTCATTCATTGATTTGTTAGTTTTAGAGATGTTTATAATTAGGGATTTCGTTTATGCGAATGTTTCTTTACAAACATTTGGAAGAATGTTTTGTCGCAAATCAAGATAATTACCCCAAATTGCACGAACAACCGTTTTATTCATAGCTGCCACGCAAGCTGGAAAAAGCATTATAAAACAAATCCGATCCTTGAATTTGCGTCTCGCTATGCATACAGAAAAATCTTTATTGGAGTATCTATAGCATGAACAGAGCGGGACTAGTTATTTGTAAAACAGCTTACAACAGCAAATAAAACACATCCAATGCTATTCAATAATATCTACAGGATCGGTATAATAAAGGTTATTGACAAGATCTAGACGTTACTTACTGATAATTATAAGATATTGTATTTATCGTAAGGATGTTGTGACCAGCCTATTTAACACATAAATAATGTATTGCAGATTAATAATAAATGTAAAAGAATAGAATAAGTAGAAAAATTTAAATTATGCTTTAATTGTCATTAAACTGGCTACTCCATTTAAACGTTCTCTTCCAGGCAATAAGCTAAGAAAATAGTATAATTACCTTAATTGGTCCAAATCTAAGTACGTTTAGCTGATTGAGAGGTTGTTAGCTACTTAAGTTTTTGCTCTGACCCATCACAAGCCTGGCTAAAAGATTTTGAGAGCGTTAAATATAATTTTATTATCAAGATATGAATTAAATATCTAAAATGCCTTGTAACTTCTATAGCACACATTTTTAATAAAATAAATAAAAAACTTATTTTATTTCAAATAATAAATTGCTGCGCTTTGCCAACGGTTATCTCTATCACTGTAGTAGGAATTTTAAATATTTTAACTATTCGTTTCACATGGTTCAAACGTCTCTTTAAAAAAGTTCAAATCTGACAAATAAAACATTTGTAAAATTACTGTTTCGGTTTTACATAGTTTTAAATAAATACTTTATAGATATATATACAACTAACTATTTTAATTGTTGAAACTTATTAGTTCTCACATTTTAAAGCTGCCACAGTGCAAATTTAAACATGGTACAGAATCGGTAAAGTCTCTAAATATAGAAATTAAACACGTGGTGTTTTGTACATCCCCAGAAAGAGAATTTAGCTACCTAAGTTTTAGTACAAAGATTGTATCTGAAATGTTGTTACTTAAGTTCACTTCTAAAATAACTAGGGTAATTGGATCAGTTTCTGATTCTCACCTTAAATCACTTAATTATTACTACGAACTAATCAACGCAACACAGCATAAAGTATATACTAGCACAAGAGGTAACACCAAAAAGCACACTAGCGTAGATTTGACTTATTTATATTAGGAATTCGTACTGTCTGTTTTAAAGGATTACAATTTAATTTCCGAAGGGTCATTAATTGCAACGATTTAATTTTTGAAATAGAAATCATTTTGCAATTAAATAACGTAAACCGTTTAAAGGGCATTGCCAGACACCATAATTAATAAGCGAATAATTACGTGTTCTAACATTGGAAAATTAAATAAACTATCGTTTAGTTTAAATTTCTGAAATAATTTTGCTGTAATATAAAGTAACCAGTAGCATTAAGTTTAAACTAAGTTTCACAAACTATAAAAATTCATAAGGGTACTAGTTGTAAAGTGCGGCAATAAATAAATTGCGCGTGATTTTAAAACGTGTGTAATATGACCAGGTTCGAAGCATCGCTAAGTAAAACGGACTTATGCAATGAAACGTTTTAAATAAAATTTCTTAGAGTAAAGACACCGCCAAAAGGAAAGTACCTTTTGCCAACCATAAAAGAAACCGGGGGCCTAAGCTGTGAAATGCAAAAGAAAAACACCTCGATTTGAACGGAAACGTAACGTTCGTTATTTCAAACATGAAACAAAAATTTTTGAAATCTGGAATCTGCCATTGGTTAGAAAATACGGTAGTGGGATGTCTGTAAATCAATATAAGATCGGAAGACGCAATTTCATCTTTATCTTTTGCTTGTATGTAAATATCGCTGCTCAATCAATAAAGCGTAGCCAAGTTGTAAGGTACGCTGAAAACAGAAGATGTAAATGGTTTAATTTATGTCACACATGTGAGGGCTGTGACATCACTAAAGTTTCCAAAAATTTACATGTCAACGTAAGTTAAATTTTCCAAAGTTCATAGGCGAAATCTTAAAGAGAAAACCGCAAGTTTGAATTGGATTATTTAAAATGGACTTAAATCCTTTTAAAGACAACTGACCTGGACTTCGCATAACTAGAAGGAAGTCTAGTAGTTTAACATCGCAGAAGATACACTCCCAAAATTAACCGTAAGCATTTTAATCAACCTTTTTAAAATTGTACATTGAACAAGCGAAGTGCTAGATAATTAATTTAAAAAATAAAAATTTGTCTTATTCTAAATTAATAAATTTAAAAAACAAACCAGAAGTTCTTTTCCCTTTCGCATTTAAATAAACATCATAAAATATTGTTTACTACCTCTCAGCAGTTAGAAAGGGAAACAACCGAAGGTTTGTAAACATTACTTGTTTCGTATATGATTTGTGTAATTTAATATTGTAAGTGATTATTGTTGAATTATTATTCATTTTTTTAATTTTGAAAAGTCAATAAATGTATAGATCGTAAATCTCTGTTCTTACTTGCTGAAATATATGTGTCGTTATTTAAATTTATTTGGTCAGATCGCTAGGGTGACTAAGTAGATATTCGTCTAAACCGTGTATACAAGGGTCATTAACAGGTAACATTACGGGTCGTAACTATTAAGATCCGTTATAAGAAGGGTTTTAATCGTGAACTGGTTGATAAAAATCAATGCAGCTTCGAAACAGCGTATCTGCTTCATTCTAAAACCAAACAAAGATTTATTGTTTATTTATTATAATCGTTTTATAGCTGCCAACGGAGCAGACACCAGTATAATTAACTAACGGCAGAAAGTTAAGGATATACGAAAAAGAACGTATACATAAAATATTTTTCTTGACGTTTTTATTTATCGAAAACACGGTTACCTATGAAAAAAAAATTTGAGCGTTTACTATTGCCCAGTAGCTTAAATTGGCTTTTACTCTTTTCAATTTAATCTTCTAAAAGAATTGACTAGACACCATTTAACTCTTCCAGGTGCAAATCAGACAATAGGTCTTTTGGAAGCTGGGTGTAGCCAACTGGAAGTTGCCAATAGGTTTAACGTTTCGCAAAGTGTGATAAGTAGGCTAGCTAAAGGATATGCTAAAACTGGATCTGCTGAGAAACACCCTAAAACAGGTCGTCCAAGAGTTACCAACGAAAGGGAATATCGATTTTTAACGCTATCAGCAACAAGAGACCCATTTACTACAACTCCCAGGGTACGCGATCAACTTTGAGACGCTACAAGAACAAACATATGTGTGTGAACAGTTTGAAATCGGCTGTATGAGGCAAATTTGAGAAGTAGGTGGCCTTTAAGACGTGTACTGTTAACACCAGAACATCGAAGACAAAGATATGTTGGTGTAACAATCATGTTAATTGCAGAGAAGAATGGAGTTATGTTATGTTCACTTGTGAATCTTGATTTGGACTTTACAATGGCAGTCGGAGAGTTCGTGTATGGAGGACTCCAGGAAACCATTCTAATCCCGATCTTATTTTAGAGGTGTATCCTTTTCGCGCTGGTTCGGTTATAGTATGGGGTGGAGTTGTTTTGAGTGACCGCACCGAGTTTTATGTTTGCAATGACAACATGAATGCTCAACTTTACAGGGAGGAGATACTGGAGAATATAGTGGTTAATTAGAGCCTATTTAGAGCCTGGATTACTTTATCTCGACGATAATGTTAGAGCACATCGCGCCTGCATTGTGATTTATTGTTTAGAAAATGAAGAAATTGAACATCTACCGTTACCCCCGCTAATCCCAGATTTAAATCCCATTGAGCATTGTTGGGACATGCTTCAAGGAGCATTGGAAAGCCATGTTCCTCCTCCTGCGACTGTGAGAGAACTAAGACATGTGTTACCACTTCTTTGGGATAATCTTGAACAAGAGAAAATTGCTAGTTTAATACTAAGTATGCCCAGACGTTGTCAAGAGGTGATACAACGAAACGGTGGTCATACACATTATTAGGCTTAAATTATTCCTAAACTTGAGTTGTTGTTGATTGTTATTTTTAACAGTTAAATTGATTTTCTTGTTATTTTGTAATTGTCATTGAGTTATAATATAGTATTTCTCTTACATCAATGCATTAATATGGTAATTATCAGAAGCATGAGCATATCATTTGTTAATGTCATCGAATTTAATATTATTTTGAATATCCTTAACTTTTTGCCTCTAGTTTAGTTAGATTTTTCAGATAAATATACACACGATAACATAGTATTTATTTGAATTACTTGCCACACTGACCACGTTCTCCTCGGGTTATAATTACTGCTTAACCGTCAAGCTTCAGTTATTCAAACTTGCAAATGTAGCAAAAACTTTTTTCCAGAAAACGTAGTCAATGAAAATATTTGGGTTTCCAAGCCGAAACTAGCCACACCGATGAAGCTGAAAGTTTCACAAATCTTGACGCCTTTAGATTAGGGTAAAACAATATACTTTGGTGGTCCAAGAGAAACTGGGATTGAATTTTCTTCATGCAGGGTTAGAATATTTCTTTGATGGTTTTGTAACTATTACATTGTTGATAAGACTGCGCATAAATACATTTAGGTATTATTGATTTTAATAGCAAACATGGCCTAGCCAGATGAATAGCGCGCTTTCGTAATTGAACCGCGTTTTAAAATTTTATAACTCAGCGTTTATTTCCTAGACGTTTTAGTATACATCAAAACGTTGCAGTACCTAGTAGGTATGAAATATTGCTGCGACTTTTAGTAACATCAGCGCTTTTCTAAAAAAAAAAATTGTAAGACGTACACGTGATGTGACGGAACCTGAAAGCATTCAAACTGTCAGGTTAGCTTTAATACGATCTCTAGGCGTTCTGTGTTTGAAAAGACTCCTTCATGCGGATCCTAAATTTTGCCTGTATAGAATGATGATTACACAGAAATTGAGTGCTAGTGACTAGATGTCATGTAAAGTATCTTTTAGAAAGTTTTGAAAACGTTCCAAGTGATCGAGCATATTTTCATATTTCGGTAGGCGTAAATAAACAGAATTTTTGTTATTAGTCCAACAAAAACTCTCGGGACTTTATCAATAACAATTTCACAGTGGACACATTACTGTGCGCCGTTAAGTTTCAAACATGCGCATAATTCGCATAATTAGTAAAGAGGACAATTTGATACGTAATTATTATTACGTAATTATTTATTAACAAAACTTGACTTTCAAGAGGATGGCAGAATCGCGGGCATGCGAACAGTTTCGCTGAATATTCTGAGAAACGTTTTTTCTAATTGGGCGTTTTACGTTTCATAGTACGCCCGACCTTGCACATTACGATTTTTGCTGTGGAGGTACCTCGAAGATAAAATAGTTAAACGTCGGCCGTTTCCAACTACTGAACTCAAAGATGCTCTACAGTTAGAAATTGCAGCAATACCAGAAGGTATGATCTATCGAGCATTCATTTTACACTTTTAATTGCCAAGTTATTAAAAAATTATATTTTATAATGTCGTTTGGAGATTCCATTACATTTTTTCATTTATAATATAATATAAATTAAGGTCCGCTGTTTTAATTTTCTTTCCTTTATTTGAAAAAAAAGAGAAGTATATTGATTTGAAATTAAACTATTCTTCAGTAATATGGATATATAGTATGGATATTTTCTGTAATACCGATCTTATTCATTTGAATAGGGCTTATATGAGGGAAGATATGTAATTCAATTTGATATACTGAGAAAGGCATAAAAATTGTAAAACGGATGTGTAAAACACATAGTCTGACATTTTGAGGAGAACTACGTGTTCGTTTGTGCGAGTGAAAGTTAAATAGTTCTTGGATTACGTTACAACAGGTTGGTTATAAGTTCGTGGCATGTGATAAAGGCTAAATAAATACGGCAAAGAAGAGGCAAAATATTTATATGATTGGTTTTTAAGACAAATTAAATGGCAGAGAGAAAATCTAGGACCACTTATTAGTTATACGTGACTACACCGGTTATTAATTCTAAACTCAGGATGGGCAATCGTTGAAAATTTAAAAAATAACAAGCCTCGATTTTTTTAGAAATCTTGAAGATGTACTATCATCATTAGCCTAAAATATTTAAAAGAAGTACCTAAAAAAGCACTTAGCCGTACGTGGGCAAAATGCTTGATAGCAAATCGGGACTGGCCAGGCCTAACTCTGTAAGACTGCCCTGAACTAGAGGGGCACGCTCAGAGGGTTCGGTCCCACCTTCAGGGCGAATAGGTATCACGCTGGTGAACTCACGGAAGTCTGGCATAAGCAAAACAGCACCTCATAAAGGCACTGTGAATTAACACAGAACCATTTATGCAGTTGGTGACCAGAGACTGCTCTTCGTCCTTAGTCAGGCGTAACAATCGACTAATGTCGTTGTTAGCCGTTGGCCAGTTACCCCTAGCACCTATAACCAGCGCCGTGATCCGGATCTCTTTATCCGGATAAAGGCGAGCCAAGGCTTCTAGGACTAGGGGGTCCCGTACTTGATGACCTTAGTACGGTGAGCAGCTAAGAGCGGATCAGGTCCTTCCCAGCTGACAGCCACATCGCAGAGGGTGGTCTGCGACCCCTCAACTAGTATGAGGTCCGGCACTCGCAAGATCCCGTTGGAAAGTCGGATCCGTGGCTCTTCGTCCACAACTCACCCTTTCGACTCGGCAATTTTCCGGGCCCTGTTACAGATCCGGTCATGCCACCGTATGCGTTCGAAGTGCGTGTAGGGGCATCCTTGGAGCACATGAGAGATCGACTCCGCGCGATTGGACTCCGCACTACACTTCCTCGCTTCAGGCGGATTGGAAGGGACCCCTCTCGTTGGTAGGAGGTTTCCCTTCAATTGGACGGATTGCACATAGTCTAGCCCCGACCAGAAGGTCGAGGGAATGTCGACCCAGGAGGAAGAGCAAGCCGACATCGCCCCTTGCCTCAATCCATTACCTGAATTTACGGCCTGGAGTCGGTCGCTCCATAACTGCCGGATTCTCCACTTGTTACCTCCGTGTGACTCATTCAGCTTAAGTACACGCTCCCATGCCCTAAATACCAATAGGAGCTGCATGACCGCGGCGTAGTAGGAGTCCACCGATGATCTCACTTTCGTCAGCCTACTCCTCATAATAGATGGAACTAGAGTAAGCAAGGAGGTTACACTGAGCCCTCCTTCACGAAGGTTGGCATGGATATAAGCGTCTGGGCTAGTCAGCGGAAGATGTAAGTACATACGAACTGCATGTCTCACTAGCCGATCCGCGTGTATAAGCTCGTACCTCGTAATTTGAGGATTCTGCAGCAGATGGATCGCCCTAGGGAAAACATAGCACTTTAGCATGCGCAACTTCTGCGCCGGTTTTAATGGCGCAGTACGTACCCGCGTAAGCTATCATTCTAGCGATGAGAAGTCCGCCCGTAATAGTCCGAAACAAGAAAACTTCGCACCGAGATACGACATAGTCTCACCCGGGACTAGTTGGCGAAGGGCCACTCCGTGAACGAAGTACTTCGCTTTCGTCGGTACATAAAGTACCTTCTTGCCAGCAATTGCTCGTACTGAGAGGACTTTGCTTTTTCGAGAATTAATCTGCAGCTCCCTATCATCGAAGAATTCGACTGCGGGTCGTAATAGCTTAATCGCGCTTGGATGATCCTCTGCTAGCAGGAGGATATCGTCCGCAAAAGCGAAAGTTGCGATACGTGTGCCCGCGACTGGCAAACCGCTACCGATTTCCTGCAACTTACACACCAACTCGTCTAGCACCATGTTGAAAAGTACGGGGGAGAGGGGATCTCCCTGCTTGACACCCAGGTTAATAAAAAGGGGTGCCGCGACTGCCTCCTCGGCTTCAATCACGGTGGTGGCATCCTTATATCCACTCAACACTAGACGTTCCACCTAGGGTGGTAAATTGAAGCGGCGAAGTGCACGCTAGAGGCTATGATGGGAGATTCGATCAAAGGCCTGCTCAGATCTAGTGAAACTATCTTGTGAGGTTGACCTTTTAATCTCCTTTCCCGTATTATACCCTCCAACGTTACGCCATTAAGTAGCACTCCGTCCACTTTTGTGAATCCCCTCTGTAACGTATGTACAGGGGCTTCACCGAGTCTACAGGTCAGGATCTTGTTGTAGACCCGTAAGAAAATAGATGAGATCGTGATCGGTCTCCAGTCATCGATGGTCAGCTGATTCCCCTCTTTAGGCAGCAGAATAGTTCTAGACTTACGAAGCTCTCGTGGTATATAACACGCGAGGCTGATGGCGTTGAAGAATAGCACTAGTTTGCGTACCGGCATTTTCCTCAGGTGTGCAATACGAATACTGTCGGGCTCCGGCGCGTTCGATTTGCACGCTTGAAGAGACATAAGAATGCTTTCCTCCGTGTACGGGAGGATCTTGGGATCCCAAGATTTTCGATCACTGGCCGCTCCCATGTTCAGCTTAGATGGTGCGCTGCACTTTATAAATATTCTGATAACAATGCTTACCCACCATGTGTTAGCGGAAATTATTGCCTTAATGAATTTTCTTTTAAATTTAAGTTTTAAGGGTACAAGTCAGTTAATTAAATTGATATCTTAATCGATAAATCTTATTTCGAATTTAGTATTACAAATTTCAGACTTATCTAATTTCATACCTATAGATACTTTATGAATTGGCATTAATAATATTTATACTTAGCATATATTTTCAAATTTGAAAGATTTAATGGTTTTTATTTATAATTAATTGTCGTTTAAAGGTTCCCCGTTTTGATAAGTAATTGACTGTTATTTTGTTGCCATATTGTAGTATTCCAAATGTTGTACCGTTAAGTAAATTTTCGTACTGCATTACAATTGATATTTAAGAACTTGCTATTCAATTGTAATTACATGCAGTTTTTTAGAAATTCTTGCTTACGTTTGGTTAGTTAAAGCTGCGTTATTTAACAAAAATTTGATAAAATGTTGTTATAGGAAAATTCTGTTTTCCAGTAAGTAGTGTACTGCTTTCTATTTTTCTTTCAGTCATTTTATTTGAAATCAAACAAAAATTTGGATTTTCGGAGGATTCTTTTGTTTAGTTTCCTCGGTTTAAAAATAAAATGTAACAGCTATTTTCAGTGATCTTTCGACCTAAACTGTTTGCTTTAGGTTACCTTACATTATTTAGTTTGATATTTGGTGTCATCTCGTTATAATTTAATAGCACTTATGTCAATTCTATATTTTACAATATACTCGCTACCGAATTGAAATTTGTTGCAAGTAAATTTGACTGTGAACTGTCCATTTACAATGGATAAAATGCGCCTGCGCGCAATAGGATTAAAAATGCGTAAAAAATATAGGTAAATCAATGCAAAATATATCAAATAAGCTGGATACGCCGAAATGGAATAATCGCGTAAACAAATGAGTAAAGAAACATAAATTTTTTACACTTTCACTTGATAATGTGTGTGAGATCATGCGTGTAAAGAAAGGATACGAAAGGGGACTATTATATTTACACTTCAACGATTAAGCCATACATACGACGAATTGGAGAGAATAATTTTCTAACATTGTACTTGTGGCGGCGGCAAATAACAAAATTAGGACATTTTATTCAGCTCCAAATTAACTATATTATAAGGTAACGGGATTTGAACTGCGTATGTGCTAAGACCAAGAATTGGAGGGAACCCACATCTCATATCTGCCAAATGCTATGCTAAACAAATTTCATATTAATAAATCAAGGACGTATCCGACGAAAGCAAAGTTATTTTTATAGAATTAAAAAAGCCACAAGTTTTAAATAGAAGATTCATGGTACTAACAATTTATCGCCCATTAAATCTTTGCTGCCTTTCCGCCTTGATGACATATTTTTATTTCTACCGAGTTTATTTTGTACTAACTTATAGTTCTAGATACACGAGATAAGTTCATTAATTTTCCAACAAAACCATGATTTGCAACTGTTTTTTGATTTTGTAAAGCAACCTTGAAGCTGTACTCTTGTGTTTCCCGAATAGTCGAAATGAAGCTTTATCTGATATTGATCTCTTTCTTACCCTTGATGCGATACACACTTATTAATGAGTATTGAATAATTGGAAGAAAAACTTAGGCGTAGGTCATGTATTTTTATATCACTCGAATATACGAGAGAAGATTAAAATGAAATCCACCTAACTAGTAACGCAAAAAAAATTGTTTTTCGATATATTCCAACGCTTCTCGAACACGGCGATACTCTTCAAAAATTTCTTTCGGTAATTTCTCAAAAAATTCGGAAATGGCGCTTTTTAGTTTGTCATCTGAATAAAATCGACGTCATCGTGTTTCTGAAATCCACCTATGCAGGAAAGAAAAAAAAATTACTTTTCGATATATTCCAACGCTTCTCGAACACCGCGATACCCTTTAAAGATTTGTTTCGGTAATTCCTCAAAAAATTCGGAAATAGTGCTTTTTAGTTTGTCGTCTGAAGAGAATCGACGTTCTCGAGTTTCTTCAGATTAGAAAATAGGCAATAGTTTAACAGACTAGAGCAGAACTGTGAGGAGCTGTCGTAATTCGAAAAAACGACAGTTCTTGATTTCTTCCTGAGACTTACGTACCTTACGAACTCAACAACTGATGTGCAGCAATAAAGTTTTTGGGCAAAATCAATGGGTTACGTTTTTGGTTGTTCCTTTGTGGAAGTCTGCGGTAATTGTGTACCCCTTCTGCATATACTTAATCCAAGGGATACTGTAATGTAGTTATTACCAAGAATGAATCTACGTCTTGATGTAGTCAATAGGAATGACAGAAATAAGGTATGCGTAGATAACAATGAAATGTCTGTAAATAAATAAATTTTCCTGCGTCAGTTATTAACTAGCTAAATTAAATTTAAAAATAGAAGTGAAAAAATCGACTACAATATTCAGATCATACACAGGAGAAATATTTGCGCCACTAGGCTGTTTCTCTCAAGAGAAAATGTATGTTGTACCGTCAAATATCGACTGGTAGTTGGGCGATTATGGATTAGACATTTGCAATTTGATTTAGCAGACATTGATAGAAATAATTCAAATTCCATTAGTACCGAAATTTTATCAATTGCCACAGTTCCAGCCCTAATGGAAAAATACAAAGAAATTTTCGAAACTCGAATAGGATGTATACCAAATGTTACATATTCTTTGAAGCTATGACAAAATGCTAAACTAGTTTTTACAAAACAAAGGGAAGTGCCGTACGCTTTACGCAAAAAAGTAGAAAAAGAATTAGATGAGCTTGAACAAATTGGTATAATCACAAAGGTTAACATTAACGATTGGGAGCCTACACTTGTCGTTATACCTAAGCCAGATGGGAATGTCAGGCTATGTGTCGACTATAAAGTAGCCGTAAACCCTCATATAAAGCCTGGTTATTATCAAATTAGACGTATTGATGATATTTTAAACAACCTTCGGAATTCAAGCTATTTTTGTCGATTAGATTTGTATAAAGCATACTTACATGTTAGAGTTGACGATGATAACCAAGCAATCCAAGCAATTTCAACACACATGAATGGATTATCATTTGATATAAAAATAGCTTCAAGTGGATTCATCCGCATATTTGACCAAATTCTCCAGGACTTGGAGGGTACATTGTCATATATCGATCACATTATCATCCATGAATTATCACGGGAAGAATGTCAAAATTGTCTGATGAACTGCCTACAACGTTTGAAAAAGTTCGATCTACATGTTAACAAAGACAAATGTCTCTTTTTCCAAACGGAAATTCAGTATCTAAGATATATAACTAGACAAAATATGGAATGGAAATGAAATACGAAGATTTTTGGGAATGATCACATATTATTCACAATTTTTATCGGATGCATCTGCTATGACCCATCCACGAAGAAAACTATTACTCAAGGACAAGAAATTTTTTTGGTCGTCATCATGTGAAGCAGCATTGATCAAACTTAAAAATGAAATACCGAGTGATCGAGTACTGGTTCCATTCAATCCTAACCTACCAATAGCAGTAGCATGACAGGTCAGTCCCACAGATATTGCAGGAGTACTATCAAACATCATTAAAGGAATAGAACGACCGGTAGCATTTGTATTCAGATCACTGACAAAGGCTGAAACCAATTACAGTCAGCCTGATCGTGAAACTCTTGCCATCATATTAGCTGTTGACAAATTCTACAATTATATTTTTGGTCAACCATTTACTTTTATTACGGACAATCGTCCTTTAACACGCATTTTTCATCAAGACAAAAAGCTACCAGCAATGACTTCAGGGAGATTACTCCGTCATGCTGCATTCCTACAAACTTTCAATTATACTGTCCAATATCGAAAAGCGGAAGAACATATCAATGTTGATTTCTTATCCAGAGCACATTGTAAAACAAAATCAATTGAAATGGAAACAACTTTAGATCAAGAATTACAAAGCTTATGTGACCAAATGATAAATCAAATTTCAACAGATTCAATCACGAGTACATCAATAGCAATAGAAACAAAGTAAGATGCAGAACTATTAAAAATAAAAGAAAATCTCGCGGAAGAAATGCATGGTGATTCGCCATACAAGCTTCGAAATGGAATAATATCCAAAGGTCATCGTATTGTTATACCAATGAAACTTCCAGAAATTCTAAAAGAATTACATCATATACATCGTTAAAATGAAGCAATTGGCTTATAAGTATTGCTATTGGGGAAATATTGACAAAGATATTGAAAATCTTGTAAGAAAATGTGAAAATTGCGCTCTCGTAAAAAAGATCATCCAAAAGCACCATTACATCATTGGGACGAGCCAAAAGAAGATTTTGAAAGAGTGCATATTAACTATGTAGGACCTTTTCAAGGACACGATTTCTTGGCACTAGTGTACTCAAAGTCTAAATGAGCCGAAGTAAAAGTGCTGATAAATGCACCGACATCGGAATCAACAATATATCTGTTACAAGACATTTTTAGTGTTCACGGTCTACCCAGAATTTTGGTATCAGACAATGCCACAATTTTCCATAGTAGTTCATTTCAAAAATTTTGCATAGAGAATGACATCATCCAAAAGTTTATTGCACCAGGTCAACCTGCTACAAATGGTCTTGCTGAGAGAAATATGCAAACCCTTAAATATAAACTTATTACCATGTCAGACGAAAAACTTCAGATGAAACAGAAAATACAGAAAATATTATTCCGCTATAGAGCTACACCACTGCAATGTGGTAAGACACCATCAGAACTTTACTTAGGAAGAAACATTCGAATTGAATTAGATACGTCCGCCAAAATAATGTGTTAATAAACTAGTCAGCCTTCCTAAAGTTCCAAAATTTAATGAGGTAGAGTGAGTTGAAGTGCATTGGTACGCGGAAAATAAGCCAATGTGGAAAATACGGAACCCTACATTACAAAATTAGATTAGACGATGGTTACATTTTGAAACTCCGTGTGTATCAACTCATCAAATCTAATGTAAAACGGAAAAAGAAAGTTACATTTCAGGATAATACAAAACTTGAAGTTCCCACGGAACTAGAAAAAATTCTCATCAGACATGAGAATCCTGTCGAAATTCCAGAGCAAATAGATGTTGCTGAAATGATACCACCAGTCGAGTCTGCTCCTCAGGTAGCCCCATCAACAGTTCAAGTTAGAATGCCACAAAGGCTAGTTCAGTTACTAAGACATCTTTTTGATTATGTGCAGAGTTAGACCTTTTTCATTTTTTTATTGAATTTAATTCTATCATACTAACCTCCCCTGAAAAAGGATATAAGAGATACCCTCATTATCCTAAAATATTGTCGCCATTGGCTTCCCTGTAGATGTTTGTTGTGTCTTTACTATTTTGGGTGATAGAAATCGTTTGTGCGTCCATTGCATTGACTCTTGTTTTTTTGACGTATCCCAATGAAATACCCATTATTCGTTACAATTTTGGAAAATTTTGTAAAACAATTTCAGATAATAAGGCTTAATCTACCGATACCTCATGTAGATGTGATGCGACGACCTTTAATAAATTGCCATCAACAATCAAAGCTATCGGATAAAAGTAAATTGTAAATGAAGGCTCCTTATTGTAATGATTGGTCGGTAAGTATTTCTAGTAGAACACCGTGACAATAAATCATTAATTAATAGCATGCTGGATAAATAAATCGAATAAATAATTTAGGCATAAATGAAATGCTGACTTCAATTAAATATGAATTTCCAAGTTCAAACTTAGGCAAACGCGTGAAATTCAACATCGTGATTAGGTTAGTATTCATATAAAATGCGCAGGAAACACATTTCTAGCAGTTCAAATGAATTTTGTAGCATATTAAACAGTAAGTTTGCAGATACATGTTCAGAGAAAGTTATCTGACCGATGACAATGAACCAAAAATCAATAAGCGTGCGGCATATCGCAACCAAAAATCAATACGATATGCACAAATTTGCATTTTAAATGTAAATAATATCTAATAAGGAATTTTAAATTAAAATGAAACAAATACTGAATAAGAAAATGTGACTAAAATAGTCGTAATAATTTATAAAAAACTGATATAAATTGTGTTATTCTAAATCAATTAGGGCCTTTTATATTCAGCAATAGTAATTAACCAACAATACATCAATTTAAAAACATTGTCTACTTGCAAGCTTCCATATAGTAATATATTGACAAGTTGTAAATACTATGGCCTAAAATGAAATTGTACATTTTAACTTTAACTACGCTTTAAGGGTAGATATTTACACCTAATTTCCTAATAAATTAGCACTATTTAAAGGTGTTATTGGAAAAAAATGCCAAGAAACGTGTTTAATTTTAGATATAGATCTAATATCTAAACTTTAATTTAATATTGCAAAGCTATGTTAATTAAAACTTAAAGGAAACGGAATTTTCACCTAAGTATAAATATAACAGCTTTAATCTAATTTTATACTAATTATCACATTTTTATGTTGAACAAAGGTATTAACAATTTTCTTAAATCACTTACCTTAATTAACACGAGCCAGTAATGATGAAAATGCACAATTATTGTTTTATGTGATTGTCATAGGTAGCTGATTACATCTTGATTCTATAAATAATAAAATAGATTAGCACTTAAAGCTTTTACCTAACTAAATAGGATGCAGAGTTAATTTGGAAATTCCAAATTTGATTAATTTATATTATCTTACTACTTCCAGTTGCATAAAACGTGGTTATTAATAAACGCAGTTAAAGCTAATCTTTATTCACCTTTCTTAAAAAAATGCATATACTGAAATACATTTAAAAATCGCACTAAAGGGTTGACTATTTAAATTCATCGTTTTACTAATTAATTACCGTATTTTTCTTTGCGCAAAGAACAAATTAAACACGCCTACTGACAAGCAAATTCTGGACTAACTGTCGACATACCGCATGAAATCTATCGATTATTTTATGGCGCCCTAAAGGATGTATGAACGAATTCCAGAATCCCGTAAACAATGCAGACAATAGCTCAAACGTCATGTATTTTATTAGCGCACAGGAATTTAATATTCAATAAAGGCTAAATCATAATTATTAATGACTTTAATTGAATTTCACACAACTTAGCCGCACCTACGTAAACTTCTGATTATATTCAAAGTTCTTGGGTAGCGTGCCACATGAATTGTTTGAAAACAATAAAAAATGGTTATTTAATTAAATATTATGATGTAAATATAAATATGAAGGTAAATGAATTGTATAGAACTATAATATTACACAGAAGGTGATAAAAGCACAAATAGAACGAAAGAATTTAATTATCAAATTCTTAAACTTTCAAACCAGCTACGTATGCGTTTTTTCAATTCGAAAGTTTCTGAAAGCAGTAAGATCTTTTTCATACCACATTTCACGCATTTTCCGTTGGTGTAAGCGCGGAAATTATTAAGGGCCACAGTGATAAATCAGCATTATCCTGTTCCAAGGACTGTGCGGTAAATTCAGACGTATTCTATACGCCAGAAGCATGGCAACCCACACAACAAATACGTAATAATATACTTTTACTTTTTTCGCGATATGCACGTTGTCACTGCAAAATTTAAGAAAAGCAACGACATAGGAATGTTTTATCTATGTCATTTTAATAAAGAGAACAATGGCCTTATCACAGAACAAGTAGGTTATTTATTGGACAGAATATTTGATGATGTGGAGGGATGAAGTACGCCGCCTCCACATCGTGTTTCGACTTCACTATTAATATTCTATAATTTGGGCAAACGTGTGTAAAATTTAGACATGAAATGCAGTTATAAAGAAAACTGCAGTTAGGGTTATTACTGTGAAGGTAATTGGGAGCAAAAAGGGTCTAAACTGTAGATACAGTACTTGGAAGCTTAATGCATATATTCCTACATTCCTCTACTTAATCAATACTACGTATTTTTTGCAGTTTTTCTCATTCATAACATTTGATTTTATGTAGATAGTTGATCGTCCATAGGAACAGTTATAATATGGCATGCTGACGAAGACTCGCAAAGGAATTTTCTTCTGTTTACAGTGTAAATTGGAAGTAAATTAATTACTTTAATTGCAGTTGTGTCCTCGGTTGCCTCTTGGTACGTTTTAGTAAAGGAAGGTCTACGTTGGACTTCTATATGCTTATTGATGCAGCAAGAACTGTTTATCAGTTGATCCTATTTGCCAATTACGCGGGACTATATTTGCACTTACAACGTTAACCACTTGTAACTGGTGGATCGGATAATACCTACCAATCTCTCTTTATTTTTGCACATTTCATTCAGGTTCATATTTTACAAGTTCTTCGTTAATTTCTTGGGCAAGGCTATTTAAATGGTCATAAGCTGTACATTTCCCGTCTTTTTGAGAACCTTAGGGAAAAATTTCTTGTAGGCTCATTTTTACCCTTATTGCATTTATATATGACTACTTCTAAGGAAATATTTAGTTACTAGTTTTATTCTTTTTTATTTTTATTCTATATATATTATTCTA
>JAHWXV010494515.1:0-11181 GCA_024586415.1 Phrixothrix hirtus | reverse complement strand
TTCTTCTGTTGTTTCCATTTCTATAGAAACTTGTGTTGTGCAGGCGTCTTCTTATACACTCTTTTCTTCAACTTTCTTCCTTTTCGCACCCCTGTCATTGAAGTGGTCCTGGTTTTCCTTTATACTGGTTAGTCTTACTAGTTCTTCATGAAGTTTCCTAATATCGTCATTAGCTTTCATAATCAGTGTTTTGATGTTACCAATTTCGTTTTTACGGTTAGTATCTTTTTCTCTACCAAGCTATCTTCGTCCATTTTGCTTAGTAACAGTTTTGGTGGCTTTATGTATTCGCTACTCATCGCACTACACTTCGTTGAACACTGATTGGTTGTTGCACCCGACCCACCCACTCCACGAGTAAGGGGCCTAAGGTACAACTCGCGCACACGTAAAACTTAACCTCAACAGGTCCACTCGCGACGCTCTCTCAAGCGCGACTAGGTAACTGAGGCTACTGAAAGACACTTATTTATACCATTTTTACTTCCTAAGGAATCATTTTCTTTAAAACAACGAGAATATTAAACTGCCATACGAATTCTTTTTAGTTTAAGAAAAGCCCATTGACAATTTAATTCAAAACCTCGGAGAACGATAGACAACTTATTAGGTTTTAAGGAACGCTCTTTACTTAACTTTATATAATCAACCTATCACAATGAACTAATTACATTTTGGGGTAAGATAATATTTTAGCGTTTCTTAGTTTTAGATCTAAATTTACTGTTGGCAATAAATAAACAAATTGTTCAGTATATTTTATATTACTATGCTTTTCAATGGAATCCTTTGTCCAGAAGAAGTAAAAGTAAACCGATAGAATTAATAAAACTGAATTAATGGGAAATCAAGGAGGTTGTACTTTTTCAGTATCCTAAATATTGAACAGGATGCGTATAATATAATTAATTGTACGAGGATGGGTCGCAAAGTTCGCGGAATGGGGAGAGAGAAACAAGTTATACTTTTTCAAATAGCTTTACTTCTCAAAATAATCTCGTTAAGCGCTGGCCCAATTAAGCCTAAAGTGGCTTTTCGGAAGGCCCGCAAAATACCTTTATGCGGCTACAATCGCTTCTTGAGTGGAAGAGAAACGCTCAGCAGCTAGGAATTTTTAAAATTCAGAACAGGTGTAAGTCGGAGTGAGCTAAATTTGGAAAAAAGAGTGGATATCCCAACAATTCATACTTTACATCGTTAAGTTCTCCCATTGCAATAACATTGTTGTAAACAGTGCATTATTTTGATGAAAAATAATGTTTTTCTTTTGTAAACCATCTCTTATGTCACGAATTGTTTTATCTGGTTGACCCAAAAGTCTTTCATGATATTCTCCGGTTATTCATTTAACTTTCTAGATATTTTTAACTTTCTCATCATAGTGTACGCAAGTTATTGGTATGGGTTATAATTTTACATCTCCTGCTTTCACCGTTTTGAGGTTCCCTATATATATTTAGGATAATTTTAGCCAAATGTCTGTCTGTTTTTCATCTGTCGTCATAGTCTGTTGTCCGTCTGTCTGTACCGGATCCTTCTTTCATGATAGCTCAAAACCAGCTTAATATGATGTTCTCACATTTGAAGGTAAGGTTCTCACAAACTGAAAAGCAGTTTGGTCGTAACCAGTGCAAGGATTAGATGAGGTTGAAGGTAGAACGAAAAGCTTCCAAAAGCATATATTTTTAAATAAATTGCGTGAAAAAATGTATTGAAGTGTATACAATTGCACTATTTTTTATGTAGTTATTCAACATGGTGGAATTTAATAAATTTTAAGGATTGTATTGTTTACGATAACTCAAATTCGAACAGTAGAATTTACGCAAGGTTCATTCCAGCTGGAAAGATTGTGGTGGTTCACTGAAAGTGGATTGATGAAATGGGACCTGGAACAAAACATTTTCAGGATAATATATATTTTTGATTAGTCTGTGCAAAAACCATATTAAATTGTATAGACTGACGTATGCCCTTTGTTTAGTTATTTTTAAATATGGCGAACTTTTAGAAGAATGTCCATGATAACTCGAAAACTACTTAACAAATGGCTCTCAAATTAGAAAGGTACTAACTAGTAACAGACATTATTGAAGTGAAAAGCTAGTGGTGTTGATCGGTAAAAGTAACTGAACGGGTTGGGGTGGAACAGAAATTTTTCGAGATAACATTTGTATTACAATTTCTTATAGAAGTCTATTACATGTACAAAGAATACGTAGTCCCACATCTATGTACCTGCCGAACCCAAACTTATTTAACTCTTATGATCGTTATAAACTGAATGTAAGTAGCTTTTACGTTTTTGCAAAGGGTCAATTATATAAAAGATTATACCTTCACCCGTCCCAGCACATACCACGATGAACTTTTGGAGTCGATATAAATGTGACAAAAGTAACCGTATACATTTTTTTAATGATATTATTTAAAAAGATATGTGCTGAACTATCCAAGTATTAACCTAATGTTGTTTATATTTTGTGATATAAAAGGAAGTGAAGAATGCTACTTCAGTAACTTATTACGGTGTTTTTAAACTTTGAAATCCGTTAATTGATCTCGTTAAGGCGTTAACAGTCATAAATTTGAAACAATATTGTTAAACGCCCTGTATCAGTTCTTCTTTACAGTTCAATTTAAACATTTCTGTATACGCCAATGACTACCTTCTTTCAATATTATATGAGTTGTTCAATGATCAAGTGTAGTTAATCATACATTTCTGATTAAATAGAAATAAAGATAGAAGGTATTTTATTAGCATAGATAAAAGTCAAACATAGCTAAACAATATTTAGCTATAGATTCAAACTATCCCATTTAACTTTTACAAGGGTGAAATCATTCGTTTGTACGCAGAAACTAATAACGAATGATATGTGGATTTTAATATTTCACTGCATGCAGATTAGAACGATTATATTTGTTCCAAAAAGCTTTTATCACGATTAATCCAATATTTTCCAGGTTTGAAATTCGCAAAAAGACATACGAATTGTTTTAAAAATTTAAACCTTGATTTTAGGAAGCTTTTCTGAAAACACCGATATCAAATGAAAATTGAAAACGGTCATTGCTAATTTTGTTATCAAGTTTAGTATTAAAGGTATAAAATACCATAGACTAACCATGATCAATTTGCAAAAATAGGACTCGGTAATTATATCCTATATCAGTATTTTGCTTATACAGGTTTGAAATAATGCTTTATAACATACTTAAACTAAACCTCATTATTTTTCTTTCATCACGAAATTGTGGATTATTATATGATTTATTGTTTGTTAAATCTGTAGTTGTAAATGTTTCTTATCCTTGAATATATTTGCATGCGTTAGAGTAATGAGAATTTTTAATTTAAATTCTAAATCGGTTTATAATTACTCTGTGAGGCTAAGGAAATGTCTTAATTGCAGTCGTAAATTTCTTAAGGTATTACGACCAATTTGTGACACTAAACCAAATTCCGATTTTCAGTATACCGTTATCTGTAAACTTTTAGCCTAGAAACTATTTAAGGGTTTAATTGCCGTACTTAACCATTAGCATATGCTATTACAATATTGATTTTAATTGTGTTTTATACATTTTACAATTGAGTGTAGCCCAATTTTTTTAACTCGTGCTCCATTCTGCAATACATTACTATTGCGAGTTAGGTAGGATAATATAAAGAATATAAATTCACATATTAAATTTCCAGATTAATTTTAGTATTTTTCAACAGCCTAAGAAAATGTAAACGAGTCAACAAATGAAGAAATTTTTCCTTGTAGTCCTATAAACATGCTTTAATTATAATGTATGAAATAAAGTACTAAACAAATGTTGCACTATAAAAGGTGTTTTAAATAATATAACGTTCAGTTTAGGAGGTGAAAGGATATCATACCGACATAAACAAAATGCGTAACATCAAAAGCAATACCAAAACACAGAGTCATTTTTGCAAATTATGTACGAGTCGTCTATGGTTACATTAAGACTGCTGTTAAATCACTGATAAAATTATAATTGACCTACCACGTAACAAGATACTGAACGTTCGCTACGCTTTTACGTATGTATTAGGTACAATTCGACTTATTTACTATAATAAATTGGTAAATAAAGAACGATATTGTTATTTCATAAAATTGAGATAATTTATATATAATAAATAAAATATTTTTTAACAAGAATGAGCAAATAAATATAATTTTTAGTCATACAGCGTATTAAGAAAATGTGTTTAAATGTAATTTAAATTATTATTGAAAAAACTGTTCGTTCTGCTTTATTTCATTATTTAATTACCTTATTAAGGGAGCTTAAGCCAATTTTGGATTGACTTTAAATATGCATTACGCAAAACAATAATATTTAATTAGATGCAGTTATCATAAGCGGCAATTCATACTGTTTTACCCTTGTCACTTAAAGTAAATCCTTTTATACAATGAAAGATTTCAAACCCTGTTGTGGGTCATTTACCTTGGCCTGGACGACCAATAAACGATAAGCAGTTATATCCAATATTAATGTATGAAAACTTATTAAACACAAATTTGTATATATAGGCAAAACATTAAAATAATAAATGAACAATCGTAAATTACAGAATTAGTTTATAGGAAAAGTATAAATCAACGAACTGAATTTTAAATTTAGATACAAAATATTGGATTATACCTTCTCTGTGTAAATAAATACTTTTGTTAGAGATAGTTTCCGTGTGAAATGCAATTTTTACAAATAAAGCAATATTTGAAAATTGAGTGAAAGTTCTGTTATTGGTATTTAATGTATATTATTCAATTTCCTGTTTCGTTGTATGTTAGAATAATCAATTTAAATTTTATCATTACAATTTGTTTCTTATTAAATGGTATGTTGCATTAATTATTCCGTTGTTCTTAATTAAACTTGATTTGTAGTTTTTACACAAATGAAGTGATTAAAATTTTGAATTAGCATATAATTAGCACTATGCTAGTTTCTAGAAGCTTATTCACGCTTGCGTTAAATAGTTAGGTTACTTCTATTTTCTCGAATTAAAACACGGTTGATAAATAATAGCTTTTGTAGTATTTCACCTGGTCGATTATAGTACACAGATGGGTTGGGATATTACACATGTCTCAATTTGTGAACTTCGCGAATTTACATATACGTTAATCACATTTCACTGACTTGAAGAGACGATTTTTTCTTATATAAACTCGTTCGCTTTTTATGGAAGCTGAGTTTTAGTTTTTCTATGTCCAATGAGAGTCACCTATTTCCCATGCTTCTTATATTTAATCTTTTTACTGCACTTCATTCAATTTTCTTTTGGAATTTTATAATTATGACTATGAATAATTTTTAACTTAGTTTATATTATTTCTTAGCAAACCTATTCCTAAGAACATAAATTATTTAGAAATCATAGAACTTTCCGTTGAAGTCGTATTTTTTATTAAACCTATTGTGAAATTCTAATAATTAATATTTCATAAATATGAGGGATTAGACAAGACCCTGTATTTTTATGCAAGTGAAACGCGTTGTAGAGAAAAATTCATTTTATTATTTTATCATAAAACACGTTAATTGAGATCAAAATTTAACTGTTTGCTCATTTTAGTATTTTTACAGGGAAAAAATGGATTTTGCAACACTTAAGGTTAAAATATCGCCCCAAAAAATATTCAAATAAATCGCCGTAGTTCTAAACACATAAATAAGCACGACTACCAATCGCATTTATTAATTCTTGTTAATCTTCATAGTCCCATTTACGAAGATATGGGTTGATCACGCTTAAAAAAAAGGATATCATCTCACGGTCTTGTTTCTATGCGACTGCTTCGAAAGTTAAAGGAAACATGTATAATATCTGCCCTACTGCAGAAATATTTATTTAGTAATCAATGGACGGTTTTTGTCAAGTATGAAAGCACGTGCAGTAGGTTGTCATGGTGGACATGTTATTATTCCTATTGGTTTTAACTTTACGCATATTGTGGTATATTTGTCTCATTTCACCCCCTAAAAGGATGATCAAATTATCTGGAACACCCTTTATAGTATAAATTACACATGGTTTCCTTAGACCACAATATTTTCGTCGTTATTTGTTTTATTTTTTATTGAACATGTAAACAATACTGAACTCATATAATTCTCGATATAAAAACATTGACTATTTTACGAATAGCGCGTTTAAATCATTTCAGATCATCCGTTTGTGTCGCACTAGCACATATTGTAGCTTACAGACATAACGATCTTTTCGGCTTTATTTCTAAATTTTACATATATAGTTCTTTCGATCCTATAGAGTATAGGAATTGTGAGTTCCATGACACAAAAAACCGTTTCCATTCCACAAGATAATTATCCTTATTCACGAAATAGGAACGGTGATAAAATTTGCGAAAGCTACTGTCCAATAAATTAATTATTTACAGAAAAAAATTATTAATCTACACTTTTTTAAAGATCTTACACGGTAGACTACTCTGTCAACGAAAATAGCTAGTTAATATCCACTACTTCTCAATTTGAAGTAATAGGATGCGAAAATTACTACAAAGTAATCATATGTTGACACTAAAAATTCTTTAGAAGTGCTTTTTCGAACCAAAAGATGATAACGATGAAATATATGACTTTAAAAATGTGCTTAAAAAGGACATAAGGATAGAAATAACTTAGATATAAAATTCAAAGGGAATGGGGACTAAGAACTCTAAGTACTCTAATCAAATATTATTAAATTGTATCATTTGCAGTTAAAAGGTATCCATAGGGATCAGTAGAAATAGTGCGCTTATTTTGTCCCCATTTTTAATTAGCTGCAGATATCTGAGGTTTATCAAACGTAAATTGGCATTTTTTTAATATTACGCTTTTGATTGATAAAAATATTCTTGTTCCCCTGTTGTCTCCTGTCAATTTTCTTTTTTAATATTTCAACTGCACGTGATAAAAATTAATAATATTTGATTGTTTCATCTATCCCTACCCCTTTTAACAAATATAATAAGCAAATACATATTTATAACCGCTGCGGGTTTAGTTATAATCAACTTCGATTGTTACGTTTCGAGCACTTTGGAAACAAAATGACGCATATTGCTTATTGTCAGTGCAATCTAATGATATAAGCTTGACATAAAGTGAATTCTGTTAATTTTGGTATTAAATACTACATTCGTCCAATATTAAAACTTTTTATGGTAACTAACTAAATAATGTTACTTAGCTTATGACTATAAACTTGTAATTTTATAATGTAAATTAGTTCTGAAACTAATAAATGAATATAATGATAGGTTAAAATTCTTCTTGCTTCATTTATGGTGGATTAAGCCTCGCAGCCGCAACTATAATTGGTTCAGATCGAGTAGACATTATCACCTATGAAATTTCATATCAAACATACGCCTAATGTTTGCAATCCAATTTCCTATGCGGTCACAGAACGATATTGACTCGCAATGGAATCAATTTCAATTAAGTTTTGTAATTGAAATCCTTGTATGTTATAGTTGACGGAATAGCTCGCGAATTTAGTTATGGTTATCAGTATTTCCTTCATGTTCATTTCAATTGCGGTATGAATTTCACTGAAATGTATATTTGCGGTTAGTACTGAATGTATGATTTACAATTGGCTACGTAGATAATTAAATATGACCTTTTTCGTAATATTACACTTTAGAATTCAGAAAAGCTGCTCTAGTTCCATTTGAATCGAAGAATTACAATTTCAAGTATGAATTAAATAACTACACGTCGCTAAATATGTCTTTAGAATTATTTATAATAAAGTGTAATGTCATTATATGATATTCACAATTAGATATATCTTAATAAATATATGATGAAATTAATCCCATTTTAGTACATGATTTTGCTTTAATAAATAGGATAACATGTCAATAACAATGAGGACAGCTTGCCTGAAAAATAATTTTCCTTCTTGTTTTAATCAACATTTTTCGTTGAAATTACCTGATAAACTTCGGCATGTTACAATTAATTTTCTCAAAACCATATTTCTCCTGACACTTTTATCATAACATTTTTAAATTTGCCGATATATCACATTCCGATAATTTTCCTGCTATTCAATCCCAGTTTTTATTTTATTTTAATTATCTTCATTAGTATTTTCTCAGAAATCCATGTTTACCCCAGTAAGCAATAGATTAATACATCTCAAATATGTGTCATAAATAAAATGACGATCTATTAAATCAGGTTATGTGAGAAATTATGTATGGGTGTCACACTATTCATGGGGATCTGTTTATCGGTTCAAGAGGGCTTACATATTGAATTAGGAGACTTTCATAAGAGCGTAAGAATAATTTGATTCCCTAAATAATCAAATAAATCCTAAAAATTAGAATAACTCAAAAGCCTAAAATAGTACAGGCAAATTCAGAAATATTCAAAATCGCTATTATAAGTATGCATATTTATTCAAAAACAATAAAATATTTCAAAGGTTTCGAAGTTTTAATATGGGTTTCCATAAGTTCACTAACCCAAATATAATTTGGTAAATATAAAAATAATACAAAAGGTAAATCTTCAAAACTTTATTTAAACATTATGTTTTCAGGCTTTAGTTGCTAGATTACCAAATTTTGATCATCCTTACAGATTGTTCTTTACTTATAAGAATTACATTTCATTCACTTCGAAGAACTTCCCAGAATCCGACATAATTCGAAATAGTGAGAAATGTATTTCCGCTGAGGAATTACTCAATTTATGGCTACCAAATTTGAAAAATGTCACCTAATGCATTTTGATAAAATTCTGTTTTACTGAAGAATGGTTCTCTAAACATTCCATCACTGTATCTCGTGGGTGCCCACTGCAATATTTTTTCTACAATTGCCATAACATATTAAAAGGAACTATTAATTAAAATGAGAAAAGCAAAAATGCAATTTAAAATAGGAGTTAGTGGCATTTGTTAACCTTAGAGTATTAATTAACGAATAATTTTGTAAATTAAGGAAATTTGATAATTTTTTCATATTTCATGCCTAGGGCATAAATCACTTTTCCCTTTAGGAAGAATTGTAACGATTTAACAACTGACAGTAGATAGAAAATGTCAGGATTTCATATAGCTATAGAAGATACCACGGAACCTCTATTCTTAATTAAATAAATGCGATTTTGCTAGGAAACCAAGGAATTTTTGTTGTACAGGATTTATATATGTCTTGTTTATTAACTGTTCCACGGATTTTATTGAAAGCCACCATAAAAATTATCTGCCACTATCTAAACTTCAAGGCATTCCTTTGTATAGTCTAATAACAATTACAGGGTGGTTGATTTTTCATTGCACGCGCGTTAATTTCCTCCGGTTGAAGGAAAAAATTTAAAACCGCTCTTAAGTAACTTTTATGTTATTTCCGACTGTTTCAGTTAGAATGCTCTAATTCGAAAAACAAACTAGCAGCGTTTTTGAGAAGAATTTTTTTAAATAGAATACCCAGTTTCTTTACAGCCTGTTAAAAAAGCTGATGTAATCGTAAATACACTATCACTTTGATGTTTTAGATTTAATCAGTAACGAAGGTCATAATCCAAAAAAAGCAAATTATCGAATTGTAAGAAGACTATGGAAATAAGATAACTAAAGCAAGATTTAATGGATAATATCAATTTGTGTTGGAATATGTAGTGTTTATGCTTATTGCAACATTGCTCTTAGTTAAAATGTATTTTTTTTATTAAAAACGTGTTAAAATGGTAGATATGTTACGTTGCTAATATGTATCCAATGACAATAGGAGTCAAACCTTGTGTAGTATTCTAATTAGTATTCTGCTCAAAGTCGACCACACAATAAATCATTTCTTAGCCTACATAATAATCTTAGAAGATATTGGAGTTTCAAAAGGAAAAATAACATGAGAAATGTAGAGAATAATGAAGATGAAGAATTCAACGCTTTAGCTTATCTTACATTAAATCTAACTTCATCAAACAAAGAAGTTGTGCAGAAATTGGGCATACCTAGTAATGAAAATACTCAAAAACATACAGAATGAAGGCATTTAAAATAAGAGTCGTACAAAATCTGCAATCACGCGACTTCAGTATAGAATAAATTTTTGTAACTGATTATTAACTGAAGGTAAGCAGTATGTGTCATTTATTTTGTGGACTGATGAGTCCAATCTTCACGGAATGATATCTTTAACAAACATAATGCCCATAACTGGGATGACGCAGAACCTCATTAAGGCGTCATGTCATTAGGTTCGTTTTTCGACAAATGTATGGATAGATATAGCAAGTTAATACTCAACGGACCCTCATTTTTATAATTTGACGCTAACTCAAAACTGGTATTCTAATTTCCTGCAAACTTAACTACAAGAGCATTTAGATGATATGCCTTTGGGTTTACGCAGATATATTTGGTTCCAACATGACGGGCACCACCACACAATAGGTAACTTGAAACTAATTTTTTAAAGCAAGAATTTGGAAACTACCGGATAGGTTATAGGGGACCACATCTATGGCTGGCACGATTTTCTTGTTTAGGCCTTCTTAAATAACAAAGTTCACAGCACTACCTCAAACATACCATTACATAGGGGATGAATTAAGAAATAAAATCTGATTAGCTGGTCGCAAAATAACACCTCAAATACTCTGCAAGTGCCGACATAATTTGTAAAAAGGAGTGCAAACGTGCATTGATAAAAATGGTGAACATTTGAGGACTTATTGGTTTAATGCATCGTTGTGTTAAAATGGTGATTTATTTTCTTTTACTTTAAGAAAAATTATTTTATTGTTCATAATTATGTTGTCTTATTTATTTTGAGATCGTAAAAAATGTTTTCATCGACAATTGGTTTTTTTAGATTATGGCCCTTGTTACTAACCAACCAAACCTAAAAAATAAAAGCGATGGTATATCTAGGATTACATTAGCTTTTCAACAGGCTGTAAAAATACAAGGTGTTTCATTTAAAAAATACTTCACACGGACGCTGTTCGTTTGCTTTTCGAATTACATAGTCCTAACTGACAAACAGAAAGAACGCACAAAATTACTTAGATCTATGAATAAATGAAATTTTTAAAATCGGAAAAGGCACAAATATCGAAAAATTTTCCTTGGCCGGGATTTGAACCCAGGATTTTTGGATAGATACTCCA
>JAHWXV010494400.1:0-13944 GCA_024586415.1 Phrixothrix hirtus | reverse complement strand
AATTCGTTACCGATCTCTATTTTTCATTACTTTTAATGACTTTCGTGACTGCTCTTTGCGATTCATTACTTTTTCGTGACTTTTCGTGTCGGTAGACACCCTGTGAAAACCTTTTATTACAATTAATTTTGGGCATAATTTCAGTATATAGCTGTATCACTATTTCAAAAATTAACTTCATGCAAGTACAAGTCTACAGCTCGGCCTATAACAAATGAATACTTGTAAAAGCGTTTCTGGATGTTTCATACATGAAATTTTTATACCAACATGAATATAATGTGGTATTCATTTAAAAACGTCATCATTCATTAATGTAGCTGCCATGTTGTAATGCACTTATTAAATAAATTTAACGATCAATGGCATATCACATTCACATTTTCTGGCTTAGTCCAGAAATGATTAACCATCCTGCTACCAACGACAACAAGAAAATGAATGCTGCCAAAAAAGTCTTTTCGACATTAAACTCTTAAAATGTCATATTATTATAGCCCTAAGTATTATAGCAAGTTTTACTTGCTGCATTACACCAATGCAGTGCACATTAGCAGTTTTCCTTTTCAAAAAAAGTACAATATTTTGTAGTTCTCTAGTTTAGCTTTTATTTTTTATAAATAGCGGCTAATATCCACCACACTCGTGCAGCACAGCCAGTTGAACTCGTTATTACATTCACTTAATATTTCTGTATTATTTTAATATTTCAATCAATAATTTAATCTTTAATATACAGATATAAAATAGGATTACTAAAACAACTTATAGTTTATGAATGCATGTAAAGTAAAAGAGAAGATGAGTACATTTCTACATTTACAAATATAATAATTTATAACCTGAGCAATCCATTTGATTAAGAAGTTGAGTTATAATAGCGTCCAAGCCTTCCCGGCCCCATGCATAATCACCAGGATTGCCTAGAAATAGCTGCATATTACCACCACTAGCCCAATCAACACCAACTCCTAAATTTAATATAACTTCTTGAATTAAGTTCTCAAAAGGATTTGCCGGCCTTAAATTTGTGGAAGCCAATCGAGTTAAAGTTCTGAAAGGTTCATAGAAATAGTTACCTAAGAAGTATAAAAGTATATTAAAATTGAAAATGAAATGTAAATTATAATAAGGTGAGTGCACCATAACCAATATGTGAAAATTATAAAATTTGAAAATTATCTAGAATTGACAATGCACTCACCTTGCCTTTAAATAAATAACATTCATCAACAATTAACAACCCACAAAACATTCACACACATCACTACAATTACGATGAAACTTGTGACAAAACACTTCCAACCTTGGTCTAATAATTCCATGACGGGGATGAACACTTGCGTACCTTCTTCTCCTAGAAGGATCGGGTCTAGATCGACCAGGTCGCCTCATATCAGGAGGACCGGGGGCAAGAAATAAGTCTGTAAAATCCATTCCATAATTTAACATCTAAAACAGTCTATCCTAAAATTGTGTATTTGTAAATAATGTGGATATACATTGTACGGTTCATCGTCGTCGTCATCTATAGCATCGACATCTATAACATCCGAACTATTTTCTGGAGCAGCTACCAACTCCTCTATAAATCCTCCAGAACAGTGGGGGCATGTAAAATTCTGTCGAAAAAGGAACAGCGATATATAAGTGATTCATAAATGAATAAACTAAAAAATATGCAAGCCCATTCACTTACTGCAGATGCATTTTCAAATTGTACGTTACAAATATGACAGTAAAATTTCGGATGAGTTCTTTCTTCTACCGCTGCTTCAGCCATTTTATAAATACTTGCCCAATATCACTAATAATTTTAGAAAAAATGTATTATTTGTAGGTATTTGACAACCACGATAGAGCATGCAACGCCATCAAACAAGATCCTAGCTAGTTCGATAACGGTAGAACAATTTTTATAACCACATCGTTATACCAAGGTTTATTTATATACAGAATGTTTTGTTTTTATCGATTTCAGTACACTGCGATCTAGAAAGAGTCGAGAGTAAGATTAATCCGTAACGATTATGACCAATTAAAACTTATTTCTTAATTTTTTAATATTGCCTAAATTGCCTAAAAACTATAGAGAATATTTAAAATAATAGATACTGGGGAAGTGCTTAAGTTTCAACAGACTATTACAAAAGTTTATGCAAATAATACATTTTTAGCATAGCACAACAATGAACTAGATAACTTAGTAAGTAATGATCACAGCAACTTATACTGAAATAAATAAACCCAACAAAGTCAATTTAATTATGTAAAATGTATAAATACTATCTTCTAAACTAAACAATATTACGGGATAAAATTAAATCTTCAAATAGGAATAATAATTAAGTGCTAATATCCACAATTCAAACTAAATTAGTATTAGGCCTTCAAATAAATATAAAAATGTATTGTAATTTTATAAAAAGTAAAACTGCAATAATCGCATTTTAAAATAGAACGTTAAAATAGCAAAACTAATACATGGTATCATAACCACCGACACAAAACATCAATGTAAAAATTGTATATAAACAAACCATTTTTGTAAATAAAACATTCATGATCGAACTTTATTGCTAAGATTATTGAATCACCCTTTTGGAGACCCAAGTCTTAAATTTGGTGCATGAGACTGTGCATCACTCCTAAGGGTACACTGTTGTACTAAGGGTAGTCAAGTCTTCAAATTTGATGTATGAGACTATGCATCACCCTTAGCTACAATAATTGTTACTCGCCACCTTTTACAAGGGTATCACGGTAACAACCATTAATATTGTACTTATTTTTTTAATAAATGTTCCTTTAACGATAAATTGTTATTTATTTGCCATTTAAATAATAAAGGCTTAGTTAAAGATAAAAACTTGGACATAGTAAAAGAAAAGGTTTTAATTTTACCTGTAGGAAATACGTCATTGTTAATACAAAGTTGATTGGCTTAAGTTCGATGGTTTGCATCATCTATCAAAGAAAACTTCGCTAGGCTAAATAAATCATTTATATCAACTTTACTGTAACGTAAACCAAGACAACGTGCATGGGTGATACTGAGTTGATAAACTAATCGAAGGCCTAAACCAATTATTGTCCAACACCGTACTAATCGGGCGTAAAGCAAACACATTTAATCAGGCATTTGATTCGTTTTTGAATCGCCAGATGACGAGTAAAAACAATATTATTTTTAAATTGCTTGTTTTTTTGACGAACGTCCAAAATTTAATACATTCCAATTTCTCTAAAAACTGGGCGCAGCTGGTTCCATGTCTTTAGGAACAAGTGATTATCATTGAATATTAAATGTCCTTCAAATCTAACATCATGCAAATTAAGGGAAATAAAGTAGCAAAAGGAAAGAGGAGAGCTGGCCAACTAATATATGCAACTTCTTTTATTCCCAGACTCCCAAAAGATGTAGAATGGCCAAATCTCATTGATAAGTACCTTAATTCAAAGTTAATGATAGATACCAAATAAAGTTTAATTCAATATCAATTTTTTCTAAACAAAATTAAAAATTCTATTTGTTGATGTATAAGGTAAATAAGTACGTTTAGGTAAACTAAAACAGTTTTTTAATAAATAACATGTGATGTAAAGGTTATGAAGTTTCTCAAGAAGATTGGAAAAAGCTTCATATCATTAATGTTTATCAATGAAAATTCCTGTATCTGCATTCAATATAATAGGTGCACCTAGTAATGAAGTAGAAGAAATTATTTTTATTCTAGGAGAAACTTGTAATTGAATTATCGACTGACGAAGTGAAATACGACTCACATTTTGCAGAGTTAATATGAAGTCCTAATTTTTGCAATTTGTTGAAAATCAGAAAGAACCACTTCATCATCACCTGCCAAAGTTTCAACATTCAAATAAAAAACTAACAATTCCGACAAAAGTTTTTCAACTATAGGATGTATCAATAGGTAAATTAATATAAAGGCACTTTCGGGTCTTCCTGTTGACAACTTGTTTATGACGGGATACTATGGTCGCTAAGAAAAAATAAAGAAGTAATGAAATAAACTTACTAGATGAAAAATATATGTAAGGCCATTTCTTTCTAACAGCAACTAATATGAAATTTCGATCAATATAGTTAAATACATATGAAAGGTTAATCTTTAACATATCTATGTTTATCTGTTTTTTGACAGGTGAGTCTTAACTGTATGCACCACATTCTTCTTTTGTAACAAACTGTACTTGTTTAGGTCTAAAGTAAGAACCCATTGAATTACTTTAGAAACTAGACAACAGGAAGCTTAAAATTTAGCCCTAGAAATGATACTAACAATAGTTTTTCCAGACACCAAAAGATTGCAAAATTTCTGAATAGAGAAAGGTATTCGAATTCCAGCTTCTTCGATTATTGAAATTATATTTTTATAATGTTCTGAATCCATTAATGCTTGCTGACGAACCATTAAAAAAACTATTACTATTCACATTCTTAAACGGTGGAGGTTGTTTTTCAATTAATTTGTCATTTAGCATTTAATTCGTTTAAAAAGAGAAGTTACTTTTGGCGGTATTGTTACAGAAAGTCCATCGATATTTTGTTTAACTAGCCTAGTTAGTTTTTTCCATTCAATCCCTTTAAAGCAATATATAATGTATCATAAGCAAAAGTAGGTAGTTTATCCAACGATATAGTCGTTATTAACTGTGTCTTATCAGGATTTGTTGCCTTCATTCTGGGATCAAAGCGGCCAGATTTTTTTGATTGGAAAAAAATCGTGACTTTTAGTCGTGGAAATAAAAAAAAGAAAAACATGATTGAATTTTAATTTGTTTGGCTGGTCAATTTTTGTTTGACGTTTTCTCGACATAAAAAGATTCTGAAACTGCACTAAATAAATTACGCGCTGGCAGAATAAGGGGGAAAGTCGTAAATTAGAAATCAGTGGACAGTTAGAGTAACGGTTTGTTCAATGTGAATTAAAAGACTTAACGACGCGTCGCGTCCGAATGTTGTAAAGTGGCCGGAGTTCGCGACGAAGTCACTTCATGTAAAGTAAAGTTATCGAGTTTAGGGTGAATAGTGTTTGGCGTGGTAATGTGTTATGCCAGGAAATAATCTCCCAGCGGGATTAAGGTCAGCCCTATAGGCTCGGAGGTCGATATTAGACTACACCGGCGTGGGCCGGGATAAGGACAAGAATATTCTCTAGCAGCATACATTCTCCCCCTATCGCGCTGTGACACCAGATATTCTTAGTGTGTAGTAAATCCTGTAACTGTCTCTTACGTACCCTCCCAGTTCTGTACGCCCCCTGTTTGGGAAATTGTTCCTTAAAAAGAAAAGAAGGGAGCTTTCTTAGTTATAAAATTATTTTGCTGTATTAACTATTGCGTATCTATTAGCGACGACAGCTTATTAATGTGGCAGCTCACTAATACAACTCGGTCATTGAAAGAGATATTTATGTAATGTAACTGCAGCAGTAAATTTAGTCAAAGGAGGATTGTGGTACCGACGCCATACATGCCCGTGTTTTTGACATTTTGGGCCGGTTAATTTTGACTCAGTTTATTGGTAACGTTAGTTGTAACTCTAATTTAGTTCATGTAATACGTTGATCCTTTATTTTACGGGAATTATAACCATCATAATTTGTGATACTCGTATTTTACCTTGGTTTGAACCCATTATATGGCTAAATTCTCCTTGCATTTGGTTGTTTTATCTTGACTTGATTTAGTTTTCAAGAATATTACCTGTGAAACCTATAAAATCCGAAGTAGGTCCGAGTAAAACTTGCGACACATCAGAATTCATGGGGCGATGTCTGCCATTGTTTACCCACTGTTTTCCTGATAGATAAACGGGGACAATCAGTTCTGTCTCACTGGTCATTGCCTTTTGAGCATATTCTACCGCGGGCAGAAACAGTGGCGCCCAAATGACCTGTGTACGCTGTATCTTCCGATTGGTGACTCTGATAGGAAGCCGGTTCTTCCTAGCCCCCGTTACGTTCCTAAGACGGAAATGTTAACAGCGATTTCTGTCGGTAATTTCAACCACCCCTGCTCACCGTCGTAGCCTAGCTGGTGCTCGTTGTTAACGTCGATTCCGTCTACTGAGGACGTGGTCCAGCCTCATGCTAAATTGGACAGTGACAGTCTTTCAATTATAAGATTCAATTTATTTGCAATAGGAATTCGAGCTCCTTTTGGAATTTGTTTTAACGCTCCGATTTCGGATTTTATTCTCAAGATTTTACTAGCAAAATGATTGGCATATTCAGCATTTCAGTTATTTCAATTATGCCCGGATGTTTTCTTTCCGTGTGTAAGCTAAATCCACGAGACCATTGGACTTTTCTTTAGATTTTGAAAGACAATAGATATGGAAAAAGTGAGGAAGGCTGCAAAAAAAAGAAAATCGGAAACCAAAAAACAGATTGAAACGTTCCGGAAGTAAGTGAAAAGCAATTAGCACAATACCATAGTGAAATAGGAACTTCTCCCATAGCAGCAGCTTTTACGTCGTTTAGATTTGCATAATTTATTGGAGTGATATTATCTATGACATCATTACAAAAGATTTTTTAGAGAAGAGAGACTATAGATTTCGTCAAATAAACGAAGGTCAATATCAGACATTACTTCTTCTTATCAAGATAATTCAAAATGAATTTAAATATTCTTATAAAAGTTTATAAACATTAAAAAACCATTAATATTTGAAGTTAACCGAACTATTAAATAGATAATGTATAATTAAAGTAAACCAGGCCAGTTCGAAATTTAAATTACGAAATTAAAATTTTAAATACGATATAATATTAAATTAATTAAAATACGACTATCAAAAAATCTGGTGTGAGACAACACACGACTTTCTCTTACACATTTTAAATTTAAATTGAATTTATTGACATTGTGACTTTCCTATACACCTAAATTGAAAATTCTAAAATTAATTTAAAAGCATAAATAATTCATCCACTTATAATTTCTTTTATACATGTATTAAGTGTTTTATAATTAAATTTTGAGCTAAATTAAACCAAAAATAATTTATAGATTTAAATAAAATGTAATTAAGTATGAAAATAATGCACACAAATTATTAAACTATTGATTTATTTTTGTTTCGAGGACAATAATTGGAACGGTCATCCATCCAAGTTATTAGCCAGATAACACCTTGCTTAACTCTAGGGATTTTTCTCAATAACTTACTTCAACAAATTTTCTCAGAAAAACCAATTAGTTCATATAATATAGCATTACATGCGTAAGAAACATGGCGAGTTTACAAAAAATCGTTGGAACTGTTTTCAAAAAAATTGCAAAAAATCTAAAAATCACAAGAATAAAGTGGCACTTCCAATCATCCTATTTTAACTAAATTCTTACACGGACCATATATATATATATATATAAAATTTCATTTTTCTACGACGTTTGCTTTTCGAGATATATTGATCACATACGTACGCACACACATACCCGCGCGCGCACGCACTCACGCACTCACACACACGTACACATACACATACACATACACATGCACATACACAGACCAATTTCTAAACACATGTTTTTCGGATTCAGGGGACCTGAAAACGTGTATTTCCGCTAAAAACTGGATATCGAAAATGTTGAGCGAAAACATGACTTTATACTATATTTCATTTACGTAAGAGAAATTAAAAATCCGCTTAGACTGCACAACTGTTGTTTTTTTGTTTGTCATTTTAATAAGTTCCAAAATGATTATTACCGTAGAAACTTGTATAGTTTTCAGCCCGTTCTTGATTTTTAACTTAGTTTACAGTGTTCAACAAGAAACGACTGTCCGACTGTACATATTTATTAAGGATCCATACCCTGACTAATACGATTTCAGAACACCATTAATTAATGTTCTCAGCTCATTATTAAATACCGGAAATTGTATTAATGCGCTAAATACTGTTTAAAATAAATTTTGATCTTCTTTCTTACAATTTCTAGTAATATTTTAATTGTGTAAGTTTGTAATTTGTATTATTGAATATCGAAACGTTTTTTAAATAACTTTTACATTAAAAAATGTTCTATATTGCTTTAAGCCTCTTTAACATAATATTAACTTGTTTTTGATAAACATCTTCATGTTGTTAATATTTGCAATGACTTATTTGTGTAAAATTTAAATTTTGTGAAAATAGTTCAAAATCTAAATAGTAAATAAATTTCATATGAATTTGACGTAATTTGTATACAGTCATAAATATCTTTTCATAAAACTTAATATGCATCAAACAGGCTTTAATTTATACATACCTACTGCAACTAAATCTTTGTCAATTTTGGGTATTTATTAAATACGTTTTATAATAATTAATCTATAAATATTTTATAATTAATAAGCAATTATTAGTAAAAGCACATTTAGATAATTTAAAAATATACGTTCTACTACTTTTTATTAAAACAGCTCGTGAGCTTACACTCGCAAAAGCACATTAATAATAAATGTAATATATTTGTAAACAGAAGTATTATGCTTTTAAGTACGTTTCATAGTAAAGCATATACAGGCCTGTATTTACAAAAAAAAATGTTTAATTAGATTAAAAATGTTTATAGATTTATGTTCATAAAGGGCCTGGGACACGTGTGTTAAATAATGCTATACTATACAGGGCTGTTTTGAAATAGTTATTGAAACGAAAATGGTCAACTCTACGTATTAGAAGAGATACATTTTTGAGATTATTAAATCCCATTAAGCCCTTTTTTAAAAATTTTACAAATGAAAACATTTTAGAAACTGTTAGCATTGATCACTTGATTAATCTATATGACATTTAAGAAAACTACGAACATATTTTCTCATATAACAAACTAAAATAACATATCGAATTTCGTTCTGTTTATTTACTAATTTACTGCTTAACCTGAAGGTCATTTAATTTTTATTTATTAGCGCGACACGTAACTTGGATATTGAATTTTAACAATCAATTTCTGCTTAACATTTGACCTTAGAATACTTATGACCCATTTTATCTTTTGTTAACAGCTGGCAGATTAAACGATACGGAATTTTCTTATTTAAATGAAAATTAAATCATTGTTATTTAATGTTATTTTGTATTGGCGTGAAAACACGTTAACGTGCGGTATGTAAGCTATTACCATGTGCATATGTGAATTTATAAACACTAAGAATTCTTTAAAAATAGCTGCAATAATTTAGAAAATATTAATTACTTTTTGCTACCGCCACTATTTATTGTTGTAAAAGCGTATGTACACAAACAACACAAACTGTTCAATAATTTAAGAAAGTGCATAACCACTAAGAAAATCTGAAAGTTTTTATTACCGGTCAAGAGAAAATGTAGTTTTATTTTTGTACTAACGCTTTTAATTCAGAAATAATGAAAAGCAAATTAATTCTATGAAATAGTTTTAATACCTAACGAAGATTTTTCCATTTTTTGATCAATTTTACTTCCACGAAAACAGTCAAATTTAATTTAATAACAGAATCGAGTTTTTTTTATCAATTTCAATTATCCTGAATGTTTACCAATACACGGCGATGCCTGACTATATTGAACTGGAATGACCTGTAATATGAATAAGATTGAAATAAACGCACGTGATTTCCTTACAAACTCAGTTTTTAAAAAGTTTTACAAGAATTTTCTAAATTCGATGGTGCCTAAATTAAATCTGTGTAATTTTTATTATCATTTTTTTGTGAGTATATGGGACCTAAAGAATATATGGTTAAAATTACTGAAACTATTTCAAAGCAAGCCTGTAATATACATAATAAAATTAAAATTTAATTAACGATTCTTAAATCCCTGGCTTTTTCAATATATTAATTAATTTTACAACGGCCATTGTAGGTAAAAGCTTAGGTGCAAAAATAGCAAGTTAATACTTTTGCTCGTTACTTTTTAAATTTAGTTACAAATTAGAGAAAAATCAAGGCATCTTTAGCAACATTTGTATTTGTATTCGTCAGGATTGTACAAATTAAGAAAGCACTGTAATGATAACTGTATTTTTTAATTACTAAGGTGTATCATTGTCAGTAGCGGTTCTTGATCTTAAAATTTGGCGATGCTGCAGGTATACACAGCCCAACAAATAAAGAATACTAAGGAAGCGCCCTAAACACGTAAAGTTGTGTCCAAGTCCTCTGACCATGATGGGGGCGTTAGCATGTTTTGCACATTTGTTAGAAATGTTAAATTTGTGTTTGATATTCTATTATTGGCGTACGTATTTAAAATTAATAACAAAATAACAAATTAAAGTATACACACTTATGAACACATGTAGTTTCAATTAACATCGGTAATTTTGTACATAGGTACACTACCGCTCATAAAAGTATGGACACTTACCAGTTTACTAAAAAGATGCTGATAATTCAAGTAAATAAATAAGTGGCGAAACAAATATTTATTGATCTTCTACATATTTCTAATATAATACATAAATCATTCTATTCACTTAAACTTTCTGTTCATTAAAAAACCCTCCTTTAGCATTAATGACTGCATGCGTTATTCTTGATATTCTTTCGATCAATTTTCGAATAGTTCTGTGTTGCACATTATTCCATGTACTTTCTAAAGCAGTCCAGAGTTCATTCTTCGACTTTGGACATTCTCTTCGGATTCTTATATCGAGCTCATCCCATAACAGTTCGATAGGATTAATATCTGGACTTTGAGGGGGGGGGGAGCACTTCATTATTTGAAGCTTTCCTTCATTTACTGCTTACTGGAGGTAATTCCTGCACAGTGAGGAAGTATGTTTCGGATCATTATTCTGCATAAATATAAAATTGATGCCAATCAAACGCTCTTCGGAGGGTAAAGCATTTTCCTCCAATATCACTTTATAATTTTCTTTTTTCATAATCCCATCTATTTTTACTAAGTCCCCTGTACCAGCCAAACAAAAACAACCCCAAACAAGAACAGAACCGCCACAATGCTTGACGGTTGGTGTAATACATTCCTGAAGCATTTTTTCGTCCTTTGAACGCCTCACGGAAGTTCTTCGTTTGTCCCCAAACAGTTCAAATTTTGACTCATCGGTCTAGAGTACATTATCTCATTGTTCCACAGACCAATTTAGATGAAGTTTTGCCCATTGAAGACGCTTCTATTTATTTCCACGACGTAAAGATGGTTTACGAGTTGCAATAACGACCATGCAAGTTAGCTTCTTTTAGGCGACGTTTTACTCTACTAATAGAAATTTCTTTGGTTCTATCCCGATTAAGTTCCGCTGTAATTTCAGGAGCCGTTAATCGTCTGTTTCTCTTACTTATTAATTTAATCCGTTTATCGTTTGCTGCTGATGTCACTCGCGATCGTCCTAGACGATTTTTGTTTTGTTTCAAAACGGCGAACGGTTAAACTAACAGTTGACCTTTTCATTTTTAATTTTGTGCAAATTTTTCTTACGGAATATCCTTCTCGGCGAAGCGTTAATATTGCCGATCGCTGTTCCATTGATAACGGTTTTTCACGGGGCATTTTTACACCACAGATACAATATTTCTAATTAAAACACACTAATACAACACTCGATGCGCGCGGATATCTTGCAACTAAAGGAAACAATTATAGAGAGGGTGGGTTCGTAAGCAGGTAGGTAAATACAATAATCCAGAGTGTATTATATCAATTTCTGGAACTTGGATTCAAGTAATACTTATTTACGAGCCGGATGAAAATAAAACTTAAAATTCTCAAATAGTACAATTACTGTAATCCTCATAATTGCTTTTTGTTTTGAAAAGCATAATGTTATTTACGATCATTCTGAATGTAATTCATTCAGTAGTAAATTAAATATCTAATTTGTGTAGTTTTGTGTTGTTTCTGTTCCTAGAATTCGGGTTTCTATACAATTATTAATAATCTTATCAATTGTCAATACTTTTATGAGCGGTAGTGTATATAATTATGTATTTAAATAAGATTTACCGTAAGAAAAAAATAGTTTATGAGAGAATTCTGATAGTTTATTAAACTAATAAATTAATATTAATTGTAAGTTTAAGTCAGGTTTAAGTTTTAAAATCTATTGTAATTCTAATATAATCGAGTTGGTATTTGCAACTTACCAAAACAAAATTTAATAAAAATTGCCTATTGTATTTAGTAACATAATTTGTAAATGTAACCAACAATAATTAATAAATATTCCCTAAACTAATCTCATATTGATTTATAATGAAATAATATTGCACGTGTTAATAAAGTTTTAACAAATATATATTTATAATAGCATAAAAATGCGTATAGAAACGTGTTACTTTTGCTCATCACGCATATATCCCGGTCACGGAATACAGTTCGTTAGAAATGACTGCAAAGTAAGTTTTCCTTTACAACAAAATATGGCGCAAAACATTTAATATTTTAGATTTTTAAATTTTGTCGATCAAAATGTCATGCTGCTTTCAAAAAGAAGAAGAATCCACGTAAAGTTAAATGGACAAAAGCATATCGTAAAACTGTTGGTAAAGAACTTGCTATTGATCCATCATTTGAATTTGAGAAACGTCGCAATATTCCAATCAAATATGACAGAAAAATATGGACTAAAACTGTCGAAGCAATGAAAAAAATTGAAAGTATTAAACAAAAAAGACAAAACGCTTATATTATGCAAAGGTTGCGAAAAGGACGTGAACTTGAAAATGAACGTGACATCAAAGAAGTACAAAGGGACTTATCTCTCATTAGATCACCTGCTGCTGGACTTAAACAACGTAAAGCTGCAGAAGAAATGGAACAGTCTCATGAAAGCGAAGACGAGATGGAAGGTGTTGTTGAGGATGGAGGGGAAGTTACATTATAAATGTCTCTTGGTATTTTGTTATTTAAAATATATGTATAATTTAATAAAATATGTGTATATAAATTGGTTTTTTTTTGTAGACTTGTTATAAATCAATGCCATCAATTTTCCAATAGGAAAAAAGCAAGATATATGATGGAACTTTTATTTAATGAAGTTTATAAAGTAAGAAACTCATTAAATGAACAATTTCATAAAATAAAGAATGATATATATTAGAATTTAGTCAAGTTTCTGTAAAATAGAAGTTCTGCTGTATATGGAATAAAAAAAAGGAAAATCAGTTGTTATTTCAAATTCCCTTTGAGACTGTTCTTCAGCGGAGAATGTGAAGTAAAGGTAGGCAGAGGCAATGAGGTGTTTGGTAGGTAGGAAGAATGAAAATACTGCCCTGATATTTACTTTGGAGGAGATGTTTCTGTTAACCTAGAAAACCACTTGAAACTTGGAACAGGTACACAGTTTAACGTGACGTGTTAACATTTTTGTGTGGAGTCGGCAAGAGATGAATCGCCACAGGATCGCAATTTCTTTCTTTTAATTCTTATATTTTAATTAATTTTACTTTTCTTTTATATAGTTAGCTGTACTAATTATCTAATAATAATTTTACCAACACAAATTTTAGTACAACTCAAAACGTTCTTCTATTGGTAACAGGTTTACATTAATTTGACTACATTCACTATAATTATGAGTAAAAATCTGGTGTGAGACAACACACGACTTTCTTTTACACATTTTAAATTTAATTTGAATTTATTGATGTTAGTGACTTTTCTATATGACTAAATTGTAAACTCTGAAATTAATTTAAAAGCATAAATAATTCATCCATTTATAATTTCCTTTATACATGTACTAAGAGTTTTATAATTACATTTTCAGCTCATTTAAAGCAAAATAATTTATAGATATAAATAAAAAGTAATTAAGTATGTAAATAATGCACACAAATCATTAAAATATTATTTTTTTTTATTTTGAGAATGATAATTGGAACGGTCACCCATCCAAGTTACTCGCCAGACAAAACGTTGCTTAACACTAGAGATTTTTCTCAATAACTCACTTCAACGAATTTTCTCA
>JAHWXV010494361.1:0-19947 GCA_024586415.1 Phrixothrix hirtus | reverse complement strand
ATTCAATGAAATAACTCACTCTCTAACATGTTTTTATCCCGCTTATATATTATATATAATACCATAACGGATAAATTAACAGATGCGATAGTTAAATTTCTCGTTCATTGCACAATGCCCTACGATATCTCATTCGTTGAAATGCTACGCCGCCTTTTCCCGGGCATCCAGCGGCAGTCCAAGTTGTAAAGCTAAGTGGGATCACATTGAAGTTGTGCTCTCAGTGTTTTTGTATTCGCTGTAGTGTAAAGACGTTTGGTTCGGATTGTGCACCCCCAAGACATACCACTACGCGCCGCCGCTGCTCAGTTATCATAACTTGGAAATTGTCACATGCATATATTGTATACTTCGTTCAGATTAACTAATAAAAGCTTTAAGTGCATGGGCTACTGCGCGAAGTAAAGACAATAATGAAATTGTATGCAGTGAAACTACTGGTTCCTTAGGATATATACTGTTATGACCTTTGAATAAATAGTGTATGGAAGGAGTCTTTAATATTATTACCGCTGCTTAGGGTTGCGCCAGAAGTAGCGATTTTGTAAACTTGTATTCATTCTAGTTATTTGGTATTTGGTAGGAGATTCATGTATATGTTTAATGGCAAACATTAATAGAAATTGACAGCGTGTAGCTTGCGGACGTTCTCAAACGTCAAAAGTAAGAATATAGAAATAATGTTTAATCAGTAAGTATTATTACTGTTTTCCTAATTCTAAAGTTGACTTTTAAATTATAGGTTATAATTTCAATGCCAACAATACACATGGGCGTAGATACATTTTATTAATTTATTAGTTTGTATTTCAATTGGTTTTGAAAATTTAAAATTTGTAAATATTTATAACCAAAATCAATAAATTGTAATTTTTTGGCAATTTTTGTTCTGTTAGCGTTAGTATACCGGGTAACAATTTGAAAACTATCAATGGGCTGTAACTCGAGAACTAAAACAGGTATAAAAACTTTTCCAAAGCTGTTTCGAGAACTCTTAGGGGGAAGAAAAATAACAATATAATTACTATCCCACTACCAAAATCGCTCCCCTAGCCACCCCAACTTTAAAATTTCAAATGGCAACCCCATACGAGTGTTATCATTAAAAGAGCATTAAAATCCTTTTCATTGGTACCATACATGACTATACATTCGCTTCAGTTTTAATTAAAAAAATTAAGAAAAACCGATTTTTAATTGATTTATTCAAGCAAATTAATCATCCGATATTTACAAAAAAAATCTTAAACAGTCTTAGAAACTATTTCTAAGTAGACCTAACGAACTAAAAAATTGATTAACTGACCCACTCCCATTTATTATATCACCCTAACCTCACCTCAAATAAATTATCTTACATAGCGATAGTAATGAAATTTATCAAACTGGCTTTTCCAATTAATTCTAAATTAAATGTTCAAAATGGTTTCCGTTGTGTTGCAGATAATAATAGAGTCTATTATCGAACTCCTTGCGTACATTTTTAAATGTTTTTCTGAAAATATCCCGACATTAGTCAGTTATTCTTTCACGTAGTTGCTGAATTGAAACAGGTTGGGTTTTGATAATAACAGATTTTAGATGACCCCACAGAAACAATCCAGTGGTGTTAGGTCTAGGGATTTTGGTGGCCATTCAACAGGGCCTCTTCTTTCAATCCACTGGTTTGGATAATGATTATTTAACCATTGTCTAACCGGCAGAACGTAGTGGGGTGAGGCTCGGTCTTGTTGGAAATGAAGCTAGTCCTTTTTAAATTTATATTTCCACGTAGGTCTCTCTGGTTCTCCAAATTATCAACTATTATAGATTATATGGTTCTGCATAACACGTCAGCATACATTTCTACGTTTAAATTGCCTTCTAAATAGCGGTCCAATAATAGCAATCCCTAATATACATGCCCAAACATTAACTTTTTCGCCGTATTGTGTATGACCTACAACTATGTGTCGATTCTCATTACACCAATAACGACACTTCTGCTTGTTAACATGCCCGTTCAAGTAAAAGGTGCACTCATCAGTAAAACAAATATTTTTCACAAGTTTCGGCTCGGCTATTATTTTGACTGTCATAAGTTTGCAAAACTCAATTCTTCTATTTGAGTCATCTTCACCAAGTTCTTGCAGGATTTGCCTTTCATAAGGACGCACTTTATGTGATTTTAATATATTCCTAGTGGACGCGCGTGATAGGCCTGTTTCTGCAGCTCGCTTACGAGTCGATAAAATCGGATTTATTACAAATTCCCCGAAAACTTCAATTTGGGCTGCTTCAGCCCAAAGCGGTCTTGGCTAGTTTCTTTTCTTATTGGCGACAGAGCCAGTCTCATGGAATTTAATAACTAGCTGTCGAATGTATGCATGGTATACATTTTCCCCAGAATGTGCTTCGTTGAATGCCGCAGCGATTCTCAAGCAAGTTTGATTCTGAGAATCAAAATGAATATCATTTCCACACGTTCAGCTATGCTATACACCATTATGAACTAATTATTTTCTAAACTACACTAAATAACGATAGAAATAAATAAGACATTAAAAAAAAGTCGAATAAAATTTTATTACTAATAATATCATCTTAGATATCACTAAATGTCAAATAAATCAGTGAATAAAGACAAATTAACAAATTATATGATAAACTAATGCTATGGAAACCATTTAGAACATTTGATTTAGAATAAATTATAACTTTTGTTATTATTGGTATGCAAGATAATTTATTTGGGGTGATAGATGGGAGTGATACGATTGATAGGGGTAGGTCAGTTAATCAGTTTTTTAGTTCCTCAGTCTCACTTAGAGATAGTTTCGAAGAAATTTTAAATTTTTCTTGTAAATATCAGATGGTTAATTTGCTTGAATAATTAAATTAAGAATCGACTTTTCTTCATTTTTTTAATTAAAACTGAAGCAAATGTATTCATGTATGATACCAATGAAAAGCAATTTTTAACTCTCTTTCCAATTATATGTCGCGCGTATGGTGTCCTCATTTGAAATATTAAAGTTGGGATGGCTAGGGGGAAGGATTTTAGGGATGGGGTAGTAATTACATTGCCATATTTGTTCCGCCTAAGAGTTCTCCAATTAGTTTTGGAAAAGTCTTTATATCTGTTTTAGTTCACGAGTTACAGCCCATTGATGGTTTTCAAATTGCCACCCTGTATAATATGAATGTATAAACTTCCTACTTTAATACAAACATTTTATACTTATATAAAAAGTTCACTGGCACGTCACTGGTATCCGAATATATTTATCCGCCATATTGAACACCCATTGCGGACAACTGTCTTACACGCAACGCTTTCTATTTATTCAAAGGTTATGACTTACCTTGAGAAATTTATGACTGGTGTTAAATACAAGTAGGCGATAATCATTCTAGCTTACCCGGTATTTTATCTATGACATAACCTTTTTGAGATGGCCTAAAACTTATTGCTTAACATTTAGGCCATTCGAACTAATTACTTATCATCGTGATGTCACAAAATCAGTTAACTTAAGCATTAACTACCTTCTATTAATTTAAGTACCTTATATGTGGTACAATTGGATAGACTGTTTCAACGTATCTATCAATTTTCATTAGTTAAATTAGTTCATTTTAGCTATAAATAATTTAATCCAGTTGCTGTATAAGGATTCTGTCTATTTCAATGTTTAGAAAAATATTTTAGTTGAACTTGTAGGCAGCATGTGTGTAATAAATTCATATTAGGGTGCCAGTCTAGACAAGTGGGCCTAACTCATGTATCCGTAATTTTTGGAATGGCGGTCGTGGGCCTGACATGATTCTCTTCTGGAGTCGGTAGCTCGGAAATGAGGCCTGTTATAACAGTAAGTCTTATTATAAAAAAAATTGTATAGACTCTGTAAAATAATTTTGATTATTACAAACGTTGCTTAAAGCTAATTATTTCAGAGCTATTGAGGAAAAAGTAATGTTTTGCATCAAATTTGGGTTTTTTTTGGTAGAAATCGGCTCGTATCTCATAAACTGTGCATTATTTTGAAAGGTTTGTCTAGTGAGAAAGCATTTGCTAAAATATTTGAAATATTTGAAAATCGATGAAGAATGATACATAATATCAATTTCATACTAGAGTTTTTCATTTTGCGATATTTGTAAACCTAAAATTGATTATAATTTAATTAAAACGGTTAGCGGTAATATACAGGTTTATAAAAATATCTCTCTGGTAAGCTCTTTGAAATCAGTACTGGTTTTGTTTTTTGAAGAGAAAACTTTTCCAACTATTAATTTAGGCCTAAAATTCAAAAATTAAAATTCAAAACGCCTGGAACTATACAACTTATATAACTTTAGCAGGCAGTGGCAAATTCGAAAAAAGTGAAAGTTACAAACTATTCATCATACTAATAATAGGAGGACAAGGTTTACTTACAGCTGTGTTGAGGGTGATTTTATCTACGTTCTGCCTGTAAAAGAATCATTGAAAAATATAAAGAAATTGTTCTTTTGTTATGGATTTATACAGCGTTACTGTTTTCGTCGTCACAATAAACAATATAGTTTATTTATTAATTAGGACAACAGTCGTTAAACATTTATAAGACTTTTACGTTATAAATTTCAAATTTTAATCCATTTCTGTCTGAAATTCTAAAAGTATTGCTAATATACGTACATATAAAATTTATGGAAGTATCGTTTTTCCATAATTGTTGTATAAATAACCACATGATCAGTTATATATGGACATGTCTATAAAATTAAGTTTAACAGAAAATGAAACGGTACCGTACCACACCCCACAACAACTTCTTTGACCGACCAACGACAGTTGGTAACTGGTAACTGTTATTAAATTAGTATTGAGCTGTAGCTTTGGCTCTGAGCTGCGCAAAGTGAGACATTTTGAGCATTTATTATAATTTTGGTTGTTCCTCGTTTTTCACTTGTTTGTTATTTTTTTACTACAATTTATTCTTTGTGTCCTATTTGTTAATAAACATGGTCAGAATTAATATTTAAGTAAATTTTAGTAATATTTATTGTTTTTTAAAGTGCATATATTTAATACAAATAGACTAAGGAACCGGAACAGTGTTTTGCGCTTATAGTCAACTAATTATTATAATATAAATGGAGTATTTATGAAAGACTCCCTATCACGTCTGATCACATTAAAGTGCAAATTTTAACATGGCTTGTTTTCAACAATTTAATTACTATTTTAGTGTAAAATGCGCAGTACCTTTCTCACTAAAGACAAAGAAGTTTTACTCTTTTTCTAGTTATTGTTATTTTAGTTTATTTTCGTAGTCAACTCTTACACCTTTTCAGATCATAAGAAGACTTCGTAGAACAAAAATGACTTCTGGTAGCAAATCGTATAAATTTGTATTTTGACTAAATTTGAACTAAATAACCGGTATACATTTCATTTTATAGAGAAATGATGATGGTTTTTAAGTATAATTTTCGATATAAAAATCGAATGTAACAATATTACGTTACTTAAAACAATTAGGTTTTGTGTAATTCTTATTGTTAGAAGTGTAAAGAAATGAACTACCAAAAATATTTAATAGTATAGTATATTTATTTAAATGACAAATTTTTAAATACAAAAGGAATTATTTTTTAAAATTATCGGAACTCACCAAGTTGGCAAATCCATTGGTAAAAATAAAATTTTGTCTTGCTAAATAGCTGTTTCAAGAAATAACTATGCTAATGTTTAATAAAAGATAGATTACCCCCATTAGGACAAAATGATTCGCTGCCAATGCCTTTAGCTCTTCTACATATATCGTATATCGAGTGCTACGTCAACGATGACATGAATAATATAATATATTATACTGTATTATAAAAATTACAAGTTTTGAAGCATAGTAGAGAACCCTTAAAGATAGTTGCTATACAAGTGTGATTTCATATCCTCAAACACTTCCTTATAGATACTTTCGTATCTATTCCCTTTAGACATATCTTTTACACGCTCACTTATTTGACGATCGGATCTACATATAATGATAATTTTAGGTAATATAAATCAGCTGCAAATACACTAGAAACGTCTGTTAAATCAGCAAAATTGAGGATTCAGGAGTTATGCATGCTTTGCCAAGCTAGCACCATAAATAAAAATGATCACAGCCATGTTATCTTCAAGAACTATTAAAATGATTATCTATACATCGAAGTGTACACAGCCCCTAGCGAGTTGACTAATTTATTACTCGACAATAGAATTATAACCTCGTTTCAGCATTTACATTTTCTAAAACTCACATAGTATTTTTATGATGATTATGAAATAATGTTGTATAGGTAATGTTAGAAATATCTATAATTCGCAGGGCTACCTAAACAAATCCTATGGATACATAATTACTTTTAAATAATGATTTATTGAGTTTGTCTAGACAACATGCAATTTTAAAATTAGATATGGATTGGAATATTTCACATTATGAGGTCATTTCGCGCTTATTGTATTAGACGCTATTATTTACATAAGGCTTATTTAAGCTTTATATTATAATCAATTCTAAACAAAATAGAATTTTATTAAACATTTAGTTGGAATAATACCTTGAAAATTCTTTGTTTTCGATTATTACGAATACTAAAAAGAACGATTAAGATCAATTCAGCTTTGCAGTACGCCTACTGATTTTAAAATTATACCAGTAGTGATATGTATGAGAATATATGATTTAGCTAACAATATTAATGGTTCTCAATTGTCAATTTACAATGTATTTATGTGGGTAGCATTGTTAATGTGCTTCTATTATTATAAACGTCGAGGATGTATGATTACTTTCCGAAATTCAGTAAATAAAAAGGGCATCTAATTCCAGTGTTCAAATTCAGGTTTAGGCCTATACTATTGAACGTAATTTATCACTTATTTGTTAGAAATGAAAATCAAGTTTTCCAGAACGAATTGCAGGATTCAATGTTTTTTCCATTCACTATTTGTTATAACCCTGAGAAATTCTCCTTTACATGCAAAATTAGCAAGTTTTTTTTTAGAAGTTTGTTTCCGACACTTTTTACGCTGAAGGGATTTCCATAATAATATGAAAATTATGCTTAATACGTTAATTTTTTATTTACAAAGTTCTTCATAGCAGGTTAGCTCTGATACAAAATGATTTTGTTCTTTATGAATAGTTTGTTCCCTTCTTGAAGTTAATTTTAAGTACCTGTTGGCATATGAAAAATGATTATAGGATTTGTGTTAACTAATCATTAAACTCCCGATAAGTTAAATTACGAAAATACTTTGCTTTCAAAAAATCAATTGAAGATATTTAATGAAATTAAATTATTAAAACCTTTAACTTAAAATAATCGTTGAAATTTAATTTTCTCACTTGTCCATAATAATTTTAAGAAAGCAAACTTTTTTACAGCATAATTTATCAGCTTCCGTTGACTATTCTAAAAGTTGTTGATGCATTAACTTAATTATGCATATTAATGCCATTTCTACTTTTTATGACAAAGTTGAACTTAGCTTCGTGGAATAATTAAGCTGCGAAGACAACTTTTTTAAATATGAAATGATTCATTTATAAAGTGCCATGAAGAGAAAGTCGTAAGACAAGCATTAATAAAATGAGAGCTGTTGGAAAAATTCAGATTTAACAAATACCACAAAATCTAACTTAAAAACAAGATTAGTAAATTACATAATGAAATTCGTTTAAATTTTCAAATCATTTCAGATAAAAAACTTTCTCTAAACTTGTTGAGTGTTTCTGAACTTGGATAAGGAAATGATAGTTAAGGGTTGATAGGTGCAAAAAGTTTTATAGGCAAATGGATGTACTAGGTAAAAAAATTAGTCTGTCGAAAAATTGGGTGTAAATGTGTAAATATAACACTAATTTCCAAAAATTTGCCTGTCTAAATTAGGTCTCTTCAATTCATCAAACACCGTGGACCCAGATATAAGGGATGCTGCTTAAATTTCGGGATATAGTAATACTGCTGTTTGCAGGAAAATTGACATACAAAATTCGTAAAGCTTGACATCTCTACTGAAAAACAATTGTGACAGAAAAAGCTTTCTGTTACAGGATAATTTTAAAGTAAACAAAATGCAGAAGAAACATAGATTTAAATCGTGAAAATTTTCGAGCCATGATTTTGTTTGATTATCTATTGAAAAAAAAAAGTAAAATGGAGTGCATCGCTGATCTAAAAGCTGCTTTTGGTGATGAGGTACTATCATGAACAACTGTGTTTCGGTAGTATCAAAAACTTAATTAGATCGTAGTAACCTTATTAATGAAATTCGTGAAGGTCGCCTAACGACATCAAAACAGTAGAAAACAGTACGGGAAATGATAAATGCAGATCATCATAATTTATAGAGAAATTCAGTAATCCCTAGATGTCGACATGAAACAAATAAATCAAGTTATACATGAGTACTTGAGTGTAAAAGAATTATGTTCACGATGGATTCCCCATAATTTGACCGAGGATAAAAAACAGGCTCATATCAAATAATGCCATGAATACATAAACGGTTCAGCTCATGTATATGAAATTTGGTATGGCATTGTCAGTGGTGACGAAAGTTGGAATAGCCAGTTAGTTTATCGGATTTTAATCTATTCAATTTTTTTATGAGGGCAGCTCAAAACTAAAATTTAGGCGAATATGCTAGTTTAAAAGATCAGATAAAAATAAAAATTAGAGATATCACGTCTAATGCGATTGACAATGCAACGAATGAGTTTGAAAGGCGACTTTTTTACTTCGAAGCAGTAAATGGTGGACATATTCAACACCTATTATGAACGGCTGCTGCTATTGTAAACTAATTTTAAGTATTTAAAAATTTTAGCTTTCAAAGAACTATTTTTTATTTTATTTGGGATTCACATATACGATTTTTATTTGTGAAACCGTGAACTTTGCTTAATTTTAGAGTATTTATTGTTAAAAAATGGCGCAGCTGTAAATAGATCTTACGATACCGTCAAACACAGTCCTGTTGCTTAGTCACTTTCTCGGAAAAATGTCCGCAAAACGAGTAACCGGAACTACTCCTACCATTAACTGTAAATAAAATAACTATGAAACTGACAGTCCTATACAAATGAAAATTTATATTTATGGTCCTATCTACCTTTGTATTCTAAATTAAAAATTTTGTTAAAATCAAATAACCTGAAGTACAACTTTATTTCTGTTATTTTTAGATATTTCCGAATTTTTTGTTTTGCGCAATTTTCTCGAAATTGGCGCAAACATTTAATGCCCTTTTGTACAATCTAGGCGGTTTCTCAGATAATTTTCTGTAACTCGAGTAATCACAAGTATCTTCACCGTTAAGTCTGAATAAAATTATGAAACTAAAAGTCCTAGCTAAGTGAAAATTTATATTTGAATTCATAATCATCTTAGTGTACTAAAGCAGGAATTTAGTTAAAATCTAATAACCGGAAGTACCACTTTATTTTGGTCACTTTTAGATATTTTTCAAATTTTTGTTTTTCGCGATTTACTTGAAATCGGCTGTAACGATTTTTTAAAACGTAGTAAATTTATTAGCTACTTCATTTCGTATTAAATGAACTAAGCAGTTTCTCTAATAAATTTTCGAAGCGTAACCAGAAATATTTAAAATATTAATGGTGAATAATATATTTTGAAAATAAAACATGATATAAAAGTGAAATTTTATTTTCAGTTTTTTATCTTCTGTACATGAGACGTTAAAAGTGCCTCTTTATACTTACGATTTTTAGGTTTTTTTGCGATTTTTTCAAAACCAGTTGTAATATTTTTTAAACTTACTTCGATTATTATGCCTTTAATGCCCTTTTACGTAAACTTACCGGTTTTTTGAAAAAATTCGTTGAAATAAGTTATCAGAGAAAATTTACGCAGTTAAGCAGCCTTTCGCGTGTCCAGTAACTCGAATGAGTGGCCGTTATAATTATCGTTTCCAAAATAAACGCAATTAATAGTATAATTATTTGTGGATGCTATTGGCATATCTATGTGCATAAGATTTTTATTTTATTCTTTTTAATTCTAATAAATTACGTTGTGAAGGTTTTACTTTTGTTATTTTTAACGTCAAAATAATCAACCTAAATCCAACATAAATAAGCAGTTTAATAACTGGGATGTTTGTTTTACACAAGAAGTAGAAATTTCATCCGGCTACCATACGACTTCAATTTGTAAGCATCTTTCCTTAGCAACACCGGCCAGGACGTATTGCGAGAGAACTCCAGGACTACCAGGGCTGATTGCAACCCCCGTTTCACCACTCCGAACCCAACCGTCAAAACGAGCTACACTCGAGCGAAAATATAAGTTGTTTAATTAGGCTGAAAACTAGAAAGTACTTATCGAAACGCCATAAGTGTTGTCCAAACCAGCGCTAGCAAAGCATTGCTAGCACTGATAAAAGCTGTTCAACACCTTTATATATACCTTTACGGGACGAATTTTCTTACTAAGAACTGATCACACAGCATCAAAATGGCTCCTACAGTTTAAGAATTCAGAAGGCCTAATAGCTGCAAGGGTACGACTTAGAAATTGAGTATAGTGCCGGAAGAAATCATAAAAATACTGACAATTTATCAAGACGGCTTTGCCAGGAAGCTTGCAAGCACTACTCTAGGTTGGAGTAAGTAAGTAAGTAAGTTCAAGAACCTCTTGCCAATAGCACTACTATCAACCAAGATCAAGAAAGTGACTTATATCTAAAGTTATCATTAAATTAGGAAAATAAAGGTCGAAGAACAGGCTGAGAGGAAGTGTCATTATTTAATTCCGTTGTTAAGGTATGCTGGTCTCAATAGGACTCCTTGCAAGTTCAGGACGGCTTTTTAAAGAAAGCTCTGGAAAATGATGATGGAAGTAGAAGATGAATGAAGGTGGTGTTCCGAAAAACATAATAGCGAAAATTTTGCGGCAACCGCATGACGGTCTATCTGGATGGCATATGGGAGTAAAGAAAACTCTGAAAAATGTCTGTGAAAGATTTTATTGGTTGAACTGCAAGGTTAATGTTAAGGAGTAATGTAGAAAATGTGTAATGTGCGCTTCTGGGAATGGCCCGTTGGGGAGATGAAAAATACCAATGCAGCAATATAATGTGAGTAACCCATTTGAAAGAGTAGTCGTCCACGTAGCTGGTCTATCACCAGAAACCTAAGAATGAGATAACCACATTTTGGTTGCAATGGACTATTTTAGTAAATGGATTGAAGAGTATGCTCTACCTAATCGAGAGGTAGATATACTGGCCCAGACTGTAGTGAAACAACTATTTAGCCCTTTCAGAGTTCCTTTGGAATTATGTTCAGATCAAGGAAGAGATTTTGAGTCAACCTTATTTCAAATTTCAAAACTAGAACAACTGCTCTTTATCCACAGAGAAATGGAATTGTGGAACGCATGAATCGGGTAATAGGAAAATATTTGTCAAAGGTTGTCTCAGACCATCAATACTTACATCTATTCCTGATGGCATATCGGTCAGCTGTACACGAAACAACAGGAGAGACCCCAACTAGAATGTTGTTTGGGCGCGAAATTAGATTACCGTGTGATATGGGGTTTCGTAATAAGTCTAGAGAGGAGGAGGTTGCTAGAAATGCGTATTATGAAGGCATCAGAAAGAAACTGAATCCCATTTATGAATAAGTTCTCAATAACATCAGATTGCCAGTGATCGAATGAAATTCCAATATGATGTAGGTTCCAAAACAGCAGGATTTCAATCTAATGATCTAGTCTAGTTATACGAATCAGTGATGACGAAGCCTATCTCTCAAATTGCAAAGATCTTGAAAAGATCTGCATAAAGTGATAAAAAAGATCAACAATGTAATTTACCGAATTATGAAATTTCCCAGAGGAAACCTAAAGTGGTTCACATGAACCGGTTAGCTCCATACCCTGGGAGCAATACAGAACCGGAACAGCCAGTGTGTGAGTAAAGGGTGAAACGTGTTGAATTAGAAGACTTAGGAGTTAAAAATAGCAAACAATCATTCATCGAATTTACATCAAGCTCTTCGGGACGCCACAAAGCTAGATTTGGGGTTATCAAAGTGGATTACAGAAACCTGTTTGATGTACCAGAGGAACACCCCTAGCACATTGTGTCGCTAATGACGTCTGAACGTGCCATCGCATCGCAATTGAGTTTAAATAGAGATATGGTGGCGTAGAAGGAATACAGCAGCAAGAGTCAGAAATTGGAAAGTCATGTCACATACTACGCCATCACCGCCATGGTATGCGAAGCATTTACTACGTTGTGACCAAAGAATTATTCCACCAAGCCACGTTATGAAAACTTGTGAAAGGCATTATGGGATCTAAGGAAACAAATTTGTGCCGGTGCCGTACCAAAGCTCGGCTGTGGCCTGTAACAGCGTAACTGGCGCGTGATAGGTAACATAATGGAAGTAGTGTTTCGAGACACTGGTATCAAGGTCCTGTTGTGCAGCTGGAATCTAATGGAACTCCACCAATGAGGATATTTGTGGACTGCCACTTTTCAAGAGATGGTGTTACAAGTATTAATTTCAGTGTAGATTTCGACATTCGCAAACAAACGTTGAACCATCGCAAGTGCAAAATCCAAGGTCACTGTTACGGGACGTAACAGTCTTACGGAGGTGGCAGTCTAACAGGATTAGAAACAATAAAAATTCAATGGAATATTCTGGAACAATTCAGAAAGTTCCTTATAATTAAGATAGTTAATGTAATCAGAAATGACTTATTACTGTAACCCCTACCTACCAATTAAATTCTGGGTCAGCAATGAGTCATGGGATTGAAATTTATTAGATCACCATCATTATGACTAATTTTATTCTAGAGTTCTTCCTTGCTGTTCCGGAATTTATCCTTTGTATATAAATAACAGATTTAATTCAGTTAGTTTTATAAAATAAATAAATGAAGGAGTGAAGTATTTGCCTATGAAGGGCGCGAAAGTTTAAAAAATTCGGCACAAGTGAAAAGCCCGCAAATGTCATAAGCGTATAAATAAATGAACATTGATAAGGCTTTTCACCAAAAATATTTATAAAACGTAACTAAATAGGTAAAGATATAAATGTTTGTATTTTAAATCAACGTATAGGGGCACCCTTAGTGTTAGTTTTAATTAGAATCTTCTCCTGTGTTAGTGTACAATGGATTAAATATTCAAATAGATACGTATAAATGAATAAACCTAATATTAGTGAATGCAAATAAAGAATTTTAAACAACTAACTAGTTTCGTTAAAATAGTGTATTCATCTAAAGAGCTGTTTGATGAAAGAGCGAGCAAAGTAAAGCAAAGGCAACTATGGGCTATAAATCCTTTTGTGTTCAAGTAAGAGAATAACTTTTTGCCTACCTTTGATGCCGAAAAGTTTTCTAAAATGTTAAACATAAATGCAAAATTTTTAAAATTACCGAATCGCAATTTAGTATAGTGAAACTTCTCTACTGTGGACACCACGGGACAATAGCAAAGTGTCCATATTAGGGAGCTGTCCACATAAGGGAGGTTATTTTAAAATTAAAAATATTTTCGCGGAACCATCTTAACTACACAAAGTAAACTTACAAGTTGATCATTAAATGAAATTTTACCTTTGTATTACTTTTGAGCACCAGTCAATTGTACAAATTTATTAAAGGTTTAATACATAATAAGCTAGGTTAATAATGAAATTTTAAAATGTGGTCAACCCTTTTAAATACAAGAAAAGCATTTTTAATGACTACGTGACCGCTTAGTGAAATTACGTTTTGTTAATTGCAAATTTAAATAAGTAATGTACAAAACCTTTTCAAAACCCTTTAATGCTCCTACCTGACATAATCCGTCTTGTGTAAACATTATCATAGTTTTGACAATAATTGTTTACAGAATATTGTGATACAGATATTTTAGATAGTTAATTTCCGTAATTGTATTTATTTTTATTTAGTTTATTTAATTACTTATTGCATCTATGTATATATTTCTTGTTTAATTGTTTTATTATTAAATTATATTCTTTTATCTTTAGCGTTTGTTTAAGACAATAGAGCATAATTTAGTTAGTTAGCTGTCATTAGAGAAATTAACAGGAGAGATTAACAATAATGAGTTTTCTTCAGAAAATTTTTTGAATACCTCTCCTTGCATTGTAAAGCTTGTTAAAGGTTAAAATAAATTACATGTTGCATTTTACTTAAAAGTTGTCCACAATAGAGAGGTAAATTGACAACTTGGGAAAGAAAAGGACTGTCCATGTCCATATAAGAGAGTGTGCACAATACAGATGTTTATTTTCTATATACTCTTATGTAAATGATTTGGGATAACGGAAAGTGTCCAAAATAAGGGAGTGTCCACATACAAGAGGTGTCCACAGATGGAAGTTTCATTGTAGTTGCAATTTCTTCGTTAAATTTCCTTCCTTGCAATTTTTGCTGCAATTTTTAACTATTTTTCACGAATTATTTATTACTCCCTGGTCAGCTGTAGATCATCATACTTTTTGGTAAAGCTGATCATGCTATTATTTAGATGGTACCAAAGTTCACGAGGGAATTTAATACCTTCTTGCATCTTAGGATACGTTCTAGATAGAATGTGGATGCTACGTTCTAGTCGGATTTGTCCAAGCAAGAGGAACAAATGAATAGGGTTACGGAGATGTACCTTTTTTCTTGTATTTTTCGGCATGTAAATGCAACATTTTCTGCATAATGTTTAAATATCTACACTGTTTAAAATATTATTTTTAGTTGTGTTAAGAATTTATCAAATGTAAAATTTACTTTATATAAGGTATTTACAAAATTTGTTTCTTGGTTTTGCTAGGTATGCTTGAGATAATTTTAAAGATATAATTTAACAAATGATGTAGGCATAGGTCGCTTTTATTTAGAATTAGGATAAAGATGCTTAGTTATACGCTTTATATATCCTTACATTGATACAAGTATTTGAGTAAAAAAATGATAATAATTAAATTACAGTTGAGCATTAGCGTTATATTTTTGTAAGATATACTTTAAAAAAACGCCGGAAATTAAATTGGCACCTACGTCAATAATTTTTGTTGAGATATTGATATATACGTCACAATAATACTTCTCTGTATTTATCAAATAATGTGAAACCGAAAATTGACAGTTTATATAAAAAAACTGCTCTTTATTTATAAACAGCATCGCAGCATCTGTATTTGATTTATATGCGACTAACAACAATCCTTTTCTTTTACAAAAACTAAATTGGCGATGTAACAAAATTAAAATATGTTATAAAATGTTGTAATTTAAAGTCTAATTATTACGGAACATAGGATAGGGCCATTACTACACTTGGGAAACTTTCCAGTTATTTGTTCAACTAATAGGGCTCACTTAAACTATATAATGAGAATTTACGCATTACTTGGCTATTCATATGTTGGTAGTAGGGGTAATGTCATTATAAGACTGGAATATAAATTAAATTTTTAAGATAACTGTCAAAGTGGAGACATCCCTTTAATGTCGAAAATATTTTAACGGTTCCTGAAAAATATAAGTTACAACATTTTCAATATTTCATATTTTTACCTTATTTATAAGTAAACTTAATAGAAACGGTATTGTGTTTGAAACAAAGTCGTTTAGAGGCTGAAAAACCTTAAGATCAACCGGAGAAATAAATGGTCGATAGAAAAACGATTAAGGAGGAATCAAAAACTTTAATCAAAGAGATTTTCGGGTGTACTTTTCAAATGACTCTAAAGCTAGGTCAGTTTATTTAGTAAGTGTAAGTTTTGTTTAGTTTTAAAAGCATCTAATACAGGGTTGTTTTGAAATACTTTCAGAAACTTAATCCACGTGTTCTAAACCTTCATTTACTCACAAGAAGATAAAGTAAAATTAAAACCGTTTTAAGTTGTTCTTGTAATTGAAAGCAAAGAGAAATTTGGATATAAAAATCTATCGAGCATGGATGGACATGTTTGTTTACGAAGGTTGAATCAGCAAGTACTTTTTACATTAATGGACGAAATTGCTACGTTTACTCAATTCTGATTAATAACCAGATCGATTTTCCAAAATTCTGTATCTACATTTATCGATACAGGCAATTAGTCATGTAATTAGAGATTAAGAAACGCTATACATTGAAATTGCATTTAAATATTGGAAAATAATGGAGCTAATGTTTCACAACAAAATATAATCAAAAACTCAACTGCTAGGAAACCACTATAAAAGCCAGAACAAGATATAAAACAATTAGAGATTTATTGCATCTCGCTTACCTGTATAACTAATCTGTTAATTACATTATCAATTTATCAATTATAAACTATTTCTCCGTTAATTGTTTAATATACTTACAAAATTGTGAATATGGACGGCTTTCGACTTGTTATGATTGTGAGCGCCTTAGATCTCTATTAGTACTTTAAGGAAAACTTTCAATTATAGTAACAGAGCATTGTGCTCACGCTAAAATACCATAGATAATTGATGTAATAAGGGCGACTCCGTTTATACATTTTTACTTTGGGGTCCTGATCATGATTGGAGAGTTAATAAAAGGACGTTTTCCATTATTATGTAAACAGTCATTTAGTGGAACGGAATAAAAATACATTTAGGACGACTTCCATATCATGTTTGTATACCATATCCTACGAAAAGTCAAAATAAATGTAAAACTCCTTGGAAATCGCTGCTTTACCTGAAAACTGCTTCTGACGCACACAAATACATTAATATTAACATTGCACGTGAAACGAAACACAACCTCATACATGTAGCACCATTTCGCAGTATAGACAGAATGCAACGCATGAAAAAAAATGCATATCAAATTATTAGTTTAAGGATTACAGAGTTATATATACATATAATGAAGTTTGTACAGTTTGTAGGTAGTGAAGTCGATCATCAAAATACATATATAAAAATAAATGTATTTTTATGGAAGACGCCATATAAACCTCGATAATAATTGGATTTGTATTGAACTAAAATATACAGCTAGAATCCAAAATTATACCAAGCAAACAAAATAAAACACAAGCACGATCAAAATTAAGATTTAAAAGTCACTATTGCACTATTGAAAAATTGGAATTCGCGAACGATTTCTCATCATCTGAGCAAACGCTCTATCGCCGGCCGAGTCAGCTAAATTGAATCGACACAATAAAAACATCTATCATGACCTCAAATCGGTGAAAATCACCAGAGTGGTATACCCAAAAATCGTTTACAACATTGTCACAGTTGACGAGTTTGGTATATATACATATGAACCTGAAAATAAACAACAGTCGACGGTATGGGTCTTCCAAGATGAGTGCAAGCCAACCAAAGCTGTTCGCACTCGAAGCACTTTGAAGTAAATGGTCGTCTGTTTTTTTTGCGAAAAACTGAACATGTCACAGCCGTTGATTTAGAGCAGTGTTTCTTACAATGTGTTCTGCGGAATCCTAGGGTTCCGCAGAGATTACTTAGGGATTCTGCAAAGGTTAAGTGTTATGCATCTTGCAATCTTACATTAAAACATACTACTGAATCAAAATAGGGGTTTCACGATAAAAGTGTCCTTTAAAAAGGGGTTTTGCGTATCAAAAAGTTTAAAAAACTCTATTTTGGAGGATTGTAGAATAGTCAATTCCAAATAGTACACAATCATCTGTTCGTTAGAAGTATTCGGAGAATAAGAAAAACGAACGCACGACCATGGATTACTTTCCACCAAGACAATGATTGCGCCCACACATCGACGCAAACAATTGTCTTTTTGAACACTCAAAACGTTGGATTGGTCTGTCATCCGCCGTTCAGTCCTGATTTGGCCCCTAACGATTTTTTTCTGTCCCAATACGTGAAGAATAATTTGCGTGGTCAACGATTTTTGACGCTGGACGAGGCGGTTGATATGTTCAAAACCCATGTCCCGGAGGTACCCGATTGGATACGGAAAAAATTCTACGTACATTGGTTCTAGCGTAGAAAACAAAAGTTTCAAACAGTAAACATTTGGTTTTATTAGTACTTCGCAATATATAAAAGGCAACCCTTGTATTATATTTTTGTTGAAATAAATATCAAATTCTCATTTGGAATTTAATATATACAGAGATTGTAAGTATAATCCGCGTTTTTCACACTTACTCAAATATATCTTCAGTATATTAATAGTTTAACGTGTGAAATAACAGAACTTGCTCACTTTATATAAGCTGCAGTTCCACTAAGGCCATTTCATTTTAATTAGAATTAGTTTATGTGATAGGTTTTAATAACTTTATTTATCTATTTATAAAATGTATTTCTTAATTCCATGTAGTAGGTAGTTATTCTTATATGCAAATAAATTACGGATGTCCGTTGTGTGATAAACTATCCACATCAACTTATCTGTAACGACATTTTATATATTTTCGGCAAACATCGAAAACCAGGGACCGATTATCTAAACTGGGAACTGTGGAACTATAGTTTAAATAATAGTTGTGTAAACAAAATTGTGGAGGAGAAAAGTCAATTCACAGTGTAGACTATTTTTAGTAATGAGCGTTTACAGAGAACATGGTTTTATTTTTAAAGGAAAAACTTAAATATGTGTGCCCGTCAAATTTACGTTGAAAACCAGGAAAATAGGTCTAAATTTAGTTGCTAACATTATTCGGTATAGTTTTTGGTTTTATTCTCGAAAACGTAATCATAAACTATAAAGAAAATTTATCTAAAGATAAATGGTAAGGCGGCAGAATGGAAGCCATAAAGCTAGTTGTGTAGCTATTCCGCTTACCGTTTGCTAGAAAACTGGGCGTTGATGCTGAAATCCCAGAAAAGTTACTATAACAATAGTTGTGCCGTAGTATTTACGCAGCGAGAAAAGATAGACGTTAGATATCGTCGATAAAGGGGCCCACTTATACCGTCGAAACAATAACGTTTGCTTGGGTTGGCTCGTAGCAATGTGGAGTAGGAGTGGATCATTGGGAAGGATGTTAAACGAAGGCTGTTAGCAGTATCAGCGGATTGCAGTTGTCAGTAGCGAGATAAGGTTTAAGAAGCAATTGTACCGTGCGTGTACCGAAAGGAGAGAAGTGGATTCTGCTGTCACATAGATCAGAGTAGTTAGTAAAGAAAAACGGTGCCACGCTTTTATAGAATTAAGAAGGACGTATCTCACGTCCAATCCCTTAAGAAGCGTCCCTAACCCGGATACCCAAAAGCAAACATATCACAGATTCTTGTAGTTTTCTAATGGTGTTAGATTATAGTTAAGGAACAAAACTCGTACGCCAACCTACGCAAGCTTTTCCTGTAAAAATTTTTAACGCCATATAACACGTTAAAGAATAGAGTAAATTATGGTAAGATTAGTTTTATTAATAATAGTTGGGAACGTTAAACTGTTTAATTTAAATTTAATTTAAAACAGTATAATTTAGTATTAATTATAGTACTAAGATTTAGAACAAAGTTATTAACAACTTAATTAAGTAGTACATAAATGTTAACCGTCGGATAATAAGGTAACCCATAAATTAATTTTAATTATAGGTAGTCTACCTCAAGTAGTGACAAATAGTTACGCAAAACGAAGATCACAGAATTGATTCGCGTTCTCCTTGTTATTGCAATAGCAAGACTCGTATTATACGTAATTAGCAACCCAAGTGAATGAACCTCATATTCCTTTAAACACTCCAACTTTTGAGGTAACCAATACAATATCAGAATTTACCTGACGGATTTAATTAATCTAAGAAAACAGTATTGGATTAAATCCAGTTAGTTTGAATTTGAAAAGCGCTGAAAGATTATTATCTCGAAGATACTTCTAGTAACAACCACAATAGTTCTATAAATCTTAGTACTTAACGAAATGGCACTAACCTTTAGTCCATTATATTGTAACGGTTTATTTTTAAT
>JAHWXV010494284.1:0-11103 GCA_024586415.1 Phrixothrix hirtus | reverse complement strand
CAGAAAGGAATGGAGAAAAATAGTGAATGGGTATTAGTAGTGATAGTAGGATTGGTAGGTAATAGTGGGCTGGTGTGGATGCTGTAGAGTGCTGGGAGTTTGGGGTGAAGGGCGGTGGTAGTGAGAGGGGTTAGTGTATGTATGCATGCTGTGATTGTGAAGGTGGAGGTTTGTTAATGGGTTTTGCCTACCCCGTTAAGGGAATGGCGTGATGGGTAGTAGTAGTAGTATATTGGGTTAATTTTAAACTTTTATTCGATTTCAATTTGTAACTGGCATTAGAAAGTTTTAAGGCCATTTTTATGATTTTTCGATTGTACGTAATGGATAGAAAAACTAGCAAAACTTTATTTCTGAAAAATTAACAATAATAAACCACATCAAATGCTGATATTTGTCGGGAATTTATCTAAATCAACTGTATCGACTATATGGAAAAATCGGCAAAAATTGGTAAACCAGTGCGAAGTGACGTCGATCAAGCGTTAATAAAATGGTTTATGCAAAAAAGAAATTTAAATATGCCGGTGAGCGGGCCTATCTTACAAAGCAAGGCGGAGGAATTTGTTAACTTGTGTGCAAGCCCAAGCACTGCGATCCCCAATCATTTGTTTGTATAAAAGCAAGGTTAGACAGATTTAAACGAAGATACGACATTAACGCAGGAAGATTCGAAGGTGAAGCAGCTAACGAGCCAATAAAAACTGCAACTACCTGGTTACGATCTGTTTGGCCAGGATTAAGGAAGACATACAGTGACGATGACATATTCAATGGGGAAGAAACATCTTTTTTATAAAATGACAGCAGAAAGAACTTTAAAGTTATGTGGGCAAAAAGCTGGTGGACTTAAACAAAGTAAAGGCCGTATTGCAGTGTTTGTTTGCGCGAATATGACTGGAACCGAAAAGTGTCCTTTACTCGTTATTGGAAAGTCTAAATCACTGCGTTGTTTTAAAAACTGTACATCATTGCCAGTAACCTACACATTTAATAAAATTCTTGAGTTATAAGTGAAATTTTTGAACGTGAAGTTAGAAAATAGGATCATCAATTGGAAATACATGGAAGAAAAATTATTCTCATCGTCAATAATTGCCCAGCTCATCCAAAAATTGTCTATTTAAAATGTATAAAACTGGTCTCTTTAGCACCAAATGTAACAGTAGTTTTCCAACCAACGGACCAGGGCGTAATGAATTCTGAAAAATCTCGGCATAGAAAAGTGTTTTTAATTAGAATGTTAAATTGTAATGAAACAGAATTTACGTTTTCATTGTTGGATGCAATTTTAATGATTAAGAGCGCACAGGAAACCATTTACCACTGCTTTAAACATGCTGGTTTTTATCCAAATTATAATTTCGATGCAGATGATGACCTTCCTTTGCATAAATGGATATATCCACGAAAAGATACAGAAGATAGTGAAAATGTAAACCTAATGTCATCGACAACAAAAAACTGCTCAGAAATTTTTAAATCTACTGAAAATTTAAATACGTTGATATTTGTCTACGATGATTTAATGACTACTGAGATTTTGTCAGATGAATATTTAGTAATGTCCATAACTCGTTCACAGGGAGGAAATACTGAAGATATTGGTTCTGTGGTAGATCAAGATTTAGAAGGTGGCGAAACTCTCGTACCGCCTGTGGTGTTTAAAGCAATGAAAATTGTATTGGCTTAAGTATATGCAAGTGTAAAATTTTTCTGAAAACATTTTAGATACTTTTGGTTTTGTACAAAAAAGTATTGAACAAAATTTTATGTTAAAAAAAAAGTCACAAACGGAAATATATGATTTCTTTAAATAAATCTAATATTTTGTTCAATACATACACACATATGAAGTGAAAAGTTTTTAATTATTTTTCAAAATACTTTTTAAAATATCTTGTAATATGTTTTACTTTTTTTATTTTAATACATAAATGGTATTAACACCTAAATTGATTTACAAATGTTTAATTTTATTTACAGTTCCGTTTTAGTGAACGATCTTTTATAGCGAAAAAAATGTTAGTAATGTTCAAGTTCGTTGTATCAGAGTTATACTGTATTTGTCATTCCATAATCGTTTGTTTTTGAAAAATACAAGGAATTTTTTAGAAAGAAAACGTTTCTTGATCTAGAACTACTCCGCGTCCATGGCAAGGCCTGTCTCACCATTTCAAAGCCACGACATATTTTAATTTTAGTTCAATTTTGAATTCGTAAACAAAAAAATTTAAGAATCAAACGTGTATTTAATTAAATTTTGATTTGTATTAGAAGAAAAAGTTCAAACTAAATAGTTCACTGTTTAGCTTTAGTAGCTAAGAAAATATTTCGTTGGCAATTTTTTGAATAGCTTCAAGAGGATTTTTTTAAATTTAAATGTAACACTGAATACATATGAAGTTACTAGCGTAGGCGAATGAATCCTAGTGTACGCAGATATTTTAAAATTTGAATAAAAATGACATCCTGTTTGTACTGTTAAGGTTGCTATAATTCTTCTGGTGATAGCGATTGGAAGCACATAATAGTGAAGAATGTAGAAAAGCGTTACTGTTGTTTAAAACCAAATTCGATTATGTTAATAGTTAAAGTGAGCAAATTTAGTCGCATATTTTGTGAAACTAATTTTAAATGAGGTGCCTGAATCACTCTAAGCTATGCTCCTTGAATACATGCAGTTTCAGGAAATTTTAAGGGTCATCGTTTGTAAGGCGCTTCTTCGACCGCCATCTGCTGCATAAGGTACAGTTTTTTCTATATATTGTTTAGTATTAATCATTACTGAGGCTCCTAGTTACAATTAATAATGCAAATGAATTGTATGTGTGAATTCTTGTTGTTCAAATGACCAAGCTTTGCCATGTTTGCAAATTTAAGTATCATTGTAAGCACCAAGTAATTACTTTGAGCTCGATTCGCAAAATAAAAGGTATAGATTTTTGGAAATTTGAAGTCATGGTTTGAAGTTATGTCTTTCAACTTTCTAAATGTCGAAGTCAGGTGGAGCTGTGAACTTTTGGGCGTAGGTGGCTTGCAATCTCCGTTCTGACAGCCGGTCTATACGGCTAGATTTATCTCTTAATTGTGGACTACAAGAAACGAAGTTAACATTGATTCAAGTTATTAACTCGATCGTTTTTATTTTACTATGTACAGATTTATATACAAATTTGGTTGGTCATGTGATGGTAGTGAGTTTACAAAGTTCAATTTTTGTCTTCCTTAGAATGTAATTTTAATATATTCCTGTGTGTTATTGAGTTTAACTTACTTAATTTCTATGAGCGCGAGTTCATATTTCGGCAAGACTGTGATAAATATAATGCTAAATATGATTATCGTGCTGTCGAGATAAAATGTTGGACACTCCGTTTAATTAGGTTTGATTTGTAATCTAACACTTCACCGAATTCTTATATTGCAATAGCAGTTATAACATAATTTCTTAATTATAATATTATTAAAGATTTTTAGATCTTATTTTCCTATCCAATGTTAGGATAAAGCTTTATTTACAGAATGTAATTATTTATGTGTAGTTGTTGACAACTTTTACAATAAGATCATATTTCTAGGAGGTCAAGTTTAATGCAACTCTATTTATATTGAGCTGATACTTGAAGTTTAAAAAGATTGTTCATCTTTTAAATATTACTTTCTAGAATTCATTAACTATTAATTATTGTATTGCCCATGTTTTAGTTTCTTATTTATTATTACCAGGAGCCAATATAAGGTTTATTTACTATTTCGAATATACTATCACTCGGTACATACCGGGGTATATTTAGAGCTTCTGTTCAATAGCTTAAACATATTGGTGTACCGCACATTACCAAGGCCATATAAAAAGTTTCTGTTTAATGGTTTGAACACTAGATTTGATTAGACGTTCAGTGCTTATAAGTCGTGGATAAAAAATATAAATGATTGCGATAGGCAACGCAAATGGTAAGGACACTAGCTTAATCTCCCTTGTCTAACTGATCGATTAATTTATTTTGTATCTATATAGAATTCCCGTTGTTATTAAATCTCTTATTTGCTTTTAAACTTAGAGCAAGTGATGATTTGTTTAAGTCTAGTAATAATCATTTAACAGGTAATCCAACAATGTAAGATTTAAGGGAATGTCGACCCAGCTGTGCACAGGTTGTTTGTAGATTCCACAAGAGCTCTTAACGATATTTAGGATTATATCCTGAGATTGGTAAGGTTCTTTTCAGATTTTACTGCACCTGATACTTTGTGGATACTAAATACGGTTTTTCCTAGTTCTGAATTCCCATCCTCCCTTTCTTGTTGAGCCAGTTGATGTTTAAGTATCAGCTTTATATAACCAATTAGCTAATGTTTTAACGTCATTTTACTTTGTAACAGGCACCTGCAGCAGTCCGTTGGGTGTATAATGTTGAATTAAAGTTTTGTCTATTATAACAATTTTTTAGGCTTATATTTTAATAGAAACAAATACTGCTCAGAAATGGTTATGCGATTAAGTTTTTAGTCAAAAGTTAGTAACCATGAGTTCTACCGCGCTGGTGGTTTTCTCATACTCTCAACTTCGTAGAAAACGTGGTGTATCCGCTAATGGATATGACCAAAGCTTCAGTTATTGCTCAATATAATCCTTTCGACGATTTAGACCATCTTTGCCGAATTTCAGTGCTCATACGGCAATGTTTAAAAACTGAACCCCATGTCAAGAATGGTGGAGTGATATTCACTTTGGGTAAAATACAACTAGGTTTTCATTTGGTTAGGGATAAACCCTTAATATAATGGTATTTTATATTGCGCGTACTTTAGCTTTCATTTTTACAAATTTGGCTCATTGTTAAATTCCAAATATACGGTGGCGCAAAAGGAACGCATGTATTTCAGAGTACCACTTGGTTAATTCTCAATATAAAAATTTTTAGTTCCACAAAAATAATCTGAGATATATCTAGTCTTTATTGGTATACAAAATTATGTAATTTAGTTTTAAAGATTATGCCCGAAAGATGATTTCCATTTTGTTGGATGCACATATGGAGCCTCTCCTCAAAGTTTAGCATTACTTTTCTTAACATTTTGCCGCGAAATCTAGCTCAGCAGCAAAGCGGTAGAGTAGCGGAGGGTATGGTGTAGCTAAAGGTGGTAAAAAGTTGTTGATAAAAATACTCTTCTCGGTATGTACCTTCTGGTTCGAATTAAGTCGACGTTTTCCTAAGATCAAAATGAAGAAAAGTAAAGAATAAGTAGGGTACCAGTTGTTCAATTTAATAGTAGCAGATAACACCTGAATGGCAAGATGTTCACCTAAGATAAACCTATTTGTAGTAGTTGCTCAGCATTCGGAATTGTGGACCTAAAAAATCCTAAAGATAAGTAAATTAGGCAAAGGAAAGTTCTGTGAAATTACAACAAGTCATTTTAACAAATAAACAGGTATTTATTTAAACACCTAGTTATAATGTGCACAAATCGCATAACATCATACAAACACAAAAAAGTTTACATAAGTAATAATAATAAATTTATATCCGGGTTAGGGACGCATTGACAATCAAAAAGGATAACTGAATTGTTTTTTATAGATCAAAGCTAACCTAGAATTATTACACTTCAATTCTTGATCCCGGTGACATTAATTATAAATCCTGATAAAGGCATATATTTTACAATCAAAAAAGATATATGAACTGCTTTTTATAGATCAAAGATAACCTAGAATTATTTGACAAGACCTCGTATCTAACAGATATCGTACAACGTTATTTCAGAGTTAAAAAAATTAATTACAGCTAGTAAGTTATACAGGACAAAACGTTCAATCAAATGAAACGAAAAGGCACAAATATATTAACAGGAAAAATATTGAGATTTAAAATCTTTAATTATTTACTTAATGACCGTTGAGAATAATAGCGTCAATTAGTTACAGGTAAAATTTTAAGAAACCAAAATAATAAGTGAATGAATGCGAATCTAAATATTGAAAAAACATACGCTAACCAATTACGCAATATAGTTTCTAAAAAAAAAACCAACTACAGTAAAGCACGTTAAATTAATACAAAAAGTGATAAATGCTAGCATTTCATATCTTTTCTCTAGAGAACTATACCTATGCCGCTCGAAGGTGTCTATTGTACCCCGTATATAATTAATGAATTTAATACAAATATTTCTTTAGTCTGATAAGCAACGTAGTTTTTTTCTATCTTGCAGTTATTGAAAAGCTATCAATTGTTATTAAGGTAAACCAGAATTTAATTATGGAAAGCAAAGCATAGGTGACGCAATTATTTTACATTTCGAAAATGTTTAAACTAAAAGACAGCAAGTAACTCTAAATACAAGTCGAAAACATCGTTTAAAAGATTTACAATAGAATGAGTAAACTAAGATTTTTTTGTACGATCTTAGATTATCCATGCACCACCACAACATCTTTTACGTCCATCATGAATTAATAGGTAATTAACCAGCACTTCTTCTGTTCATTATTTAATTATTTAAGGCAGCTAAGGCAACTTGCGGACAGAATCGGAGGAATAAATTCCTACCGGCCAAGCTAAAAAAAAAATGTAGACCAAAACGAATTAATTTACTAAATAGAAAAAGTCCAATTAGTCCTTACCGTTGTATCAAAACGAACAACGCCTATTTTTAAATACAGCAACAAAGAATAATCGACTACTCACATCATACGTTCGTATGTTAGCAGAGCGAAAGCACAAGTGTTCTTTTCAAGCCAATCCACAACCGAAAAATTAACAAAAAAACGTAAGATAAGGAATCATATTTTAATCCAAATCGAAGTTTTAAAATAAATTTTATATTTACAAACTTCGCCACCAGACAGCGATATTCACTGGACAAGTAAGTTATATATCACGAATCCTCTTAATTATTACCAATAATTAGAAACAATCTTCATTACTTAAGTACAAATACACGTGAAAGAATTACTTATTAAGTTAAATATATTTAAACATACACAAAAACGAATTTTTAACTTTTAAATATCGCCATTCTATACATATTCAACCCAAAAGAAATTATATGTAAATATGTACAGGGCGTACTTAAATGAATACACAAAAATTACAAACGATTACTTACAAGTCAGGGCGAGACCGTGACAATTTCTTGGGGAACAACTACGTTTTAATTCGTTAAGACTACAAGGTTTTTGAACGTAGACTTTCGATTTGATGTAACCTCATAAAAAGTTCTAGCAAGCTGACAAATTTGGTCGAGGCCAAGGAACATTATTAAACATTTGTCGGACAACTGCTATCGTGGTTCTTGCTGTATGGATTGTGGCCCCATTTTATTGGCACTATATTTCTTCCATGTTGACCTGGAGTCTTCGAAAATGTGGAAGCAAACAATTGCGTAACACGTAAACATATTACTGGAAGTCAATGTTACAGTAGCCCCTTGTTAGACACCGTAATTGATAATTAAACAATTACGTTGTTTTAACATTAGAAATTTAAATAAACTACCATTTAATTTAAATTTCTAAATAATTTTCTGTAATGTAAAATAACCAGTAATATTAAGTTTTAAATTAAGTTTTTACATAGTGAGTGAATTTAAATAAGTGTAAAAAATAAATCTTTAAAGTATTGGGATGTAAAATGAAATTATGCAAATCATTTTACACAGAAATTTTTGGGGTAAAAGACGCCGCGAAAGAGAAGTACTATTCGCCGACGTCACAAAACAACAACTGAGGTTGAAGCCTTAAAGCGCTAAGGAAAAACCCCGATTATAACGCAAATTTAACGTTTGCCATCTCAAGCACGAAATCAAGAATGTGAAATTTGAAAGATGCCGATTGGGTAAGGAAAATATCGAAGAGGGATGTTCCAATGTTATAAAAAGCTAGAACGCGCAAGAAGTGTTATATTTTCCTGTGCAAGTCAGCTTACGCTGTTGTATTAATCAAGCGTGCAAGGCGAGTCTAGATCCGTTGAAGCTACAAAATGTAAATTCAAGTAGTCCTTAGTACGAATAGGTTATCGTGACATCAAAAAGCCCTGGAATTCTGCAAGTCAACATAAGTTAAATTTTCCTAATTTAAAACAGGAAAATAAATCCAACATTCAAATAGGCAACTTAAAAGAAGTACTGCTTAGTTTTCAATGGGAATTTTAAAGGGAAGTAAATCCTTTTAAGACAGCTGACCTGGAATCGAATAGCCAGAAGGAAGCCTAAGTATTTAAAATGGAAGATAATACAAACGCAACTTAAACCGTAAGTGTGTTTATCAAAACATCTTTAGCAAACAACTTTAGCAAACAAATAAAATCAATGGTGCTTCATGATTGTTATTTTAACTTTTAAAATTCTGTTCTAATTTGAATAAATACTTTAAAGAACCGGAAGTTCTTTCTCAAATGTAAACAATAGCGTTGTAGTAAATACTTGTTTACAATCTGTCATAATAGTTTGTATAGAGAAGTAACCAAAGGGTAGTAGTACATATTAACTGTTTCTTTAAGATTTATGTGCATTAGTTTTAAGTGAAAATATTGTTGACATGAAATTTATTCATTTGATTTTTATTAAATAAGTATATAGAGCGTAAAGCTTTGGTTTCTTACTTGGTGAAATATATCAAAGTCGTTAATCATATAATATTGATGAGATCGATAAAGTTTCTAATGTAACTATTTGAATAGACAGATTATGTAAATTTTCTCCTTAGGTAAATATGTATTGTAAATGTTAGAATCCGTTATTTAGAAGGGCGATGACCCTGAAACTTGTTGATCAATACAGTTCAAACTAGTTTGACTACCTTAATCCTAAAACCAAAAAAAAATTACGTAAATTAATGACATAATAAAGCAAGTTATAAAAATTGCTTAACAGCTTCTAACGAGATAGGCGCGCTCTTTTTCTTCGAAAGACTAAGGTCCAATAATCTCTATTTTTAAAACGTTGCATCAAATTATTACCTTAGCACTGTGGAGAGGTCTCTGTCGTCATTCTCTTGGGTTCGCTGTTGCCCCAATAATGGCACTTCTGTTTGTTTACATAGCTATTTAAATTGAAATTTGCCTCAGTACTCATTAGCAACAAGAAATCGTCAGCAACTCACATTTCAGCAATTCTTTCGCAAAATGATCTGCGTTGAATAAAATAAACTTTAAGTTTGCTTTGTAGCGGTGAAAATGCAAGCTATTGTGCAGGAATAAAATCACCTTCAAGTAACTTCTAGACAATTATTATTTTGTAAGAGTGAAAGAACAAGTTGTTGTGTAGGAAGCACTGTAGGGAACGTGGAATAGGTTTAAAGTAGGAGCGCGACGTTTATTGAACGCCGAAGATTCAATAACCGCTCTTCTCACATTTGCAACATTTTCATAAGTTCGAGTTGTATGATGACGATCAGGCGATGACTCCTTCATAACGGATCCAGCTGTGCGAAATGATGCGTTTCGATCAGGGATCGCCCTTGAAATGTCGACGGAATAGGCGTTGAACGGAAATTGCAGAATTGTTATTTCTAAGAAACTGCTCAACGGCAAAAGTATGACTCTCTACGTTACATTGGTCCATGGTTACTGAAACTGTACTCTCTGTATCTCGTGGCATGCGTGGTACGGATGCGACCGACCTTTCTCCTCCAAGGTACTACGCATTCCAAAAACATGAGTTCTTTTTATGCCATCTTGTATACACTTGAGATAACGATATGAAATTTTATCTAGTTTATATAGTTAACTGAAAATTAACAATTAACAACTAAAAAGTTAAATTTACTACATTGGGAATTTTCCACGAGTCATCTGACTATCATACAACATAAAATTACTATCCTTATCACCTTGATTGTTAATCGTTAGTTATTATTGTTAGTGATTGTATAAACTAGGCATAAATCTCAAACTGGTGAAGGTTGTCATTTCATAAAAGAATATATAGATTATATAAGAAACTATTTATCCGATTTTGGTACTATAGGGGTAAGTTTATGCAACTAAAACAGTGTAGATTGTATAGGTGGTGTCCGAAAAATAAGGTGCATTCTTTAATGTGCATAGAGACTTAGTAAACATACGTGAAATAACTCAGTGGAAAAAGTGTTTAGCATATTTTCGCCTGATCACAAATACTGGCCCGTAATAATCTACATTCATCTATAAGTTATATTTAAAACACAAAATACTGAATGTTTATATTTTGGGCGTTGTTGCCATAAAACTTTGGACATATTTTTTAATTAAGCACTTTATCTCTTTTTGCAAATTTAATATTTGTTAATTAAAAATATAGTATGAAATTTTATTAGGTAAACCTTTTTTACATCATAACTGTGGAAACAATTATTTTAAACATAAAGGGGCATTTTAGCATTCACAAATACGTAAATACTTCCATAGAATATAAAAATGAAGCTATCTGTATTGCTTTAACCTTGGCAAAAAGGAGTTGCTCTTACTAGTAAACGCGATTAAAAGATTTGTATTTTAGAGATGTTTTTAAAATAATTTGTCAATGGATCGCCCTTGGCATTGTTTTCTACGATTTTCTTACTCTATAAACGCACACAATAAAATTACTGTTTCTACTAATTCGAGCCTTGTATAATGGGCCTCTTTGAAAATTTTGGTTCAGAAAATTTTATATTAATTTTAATGTTATAGAATTAATAAATAACGTATATTATAAACATTTTAAAGACAATTTAATCTTCAAATATTGGTTAAATCTTTACATTAATATTTAAGTTGTAAAAGTTTAATTACATTTGTTTTGACAATGTCTAGTATTAACAACCGGTATGCGTCGTTAAACATCTATAATACAGTTACTATCACTCGTATTCGTCAAGTACGCCTACATCTACCAAAATGCAGAAAAAAAGAACTTGACATGATTTCATAAACATATTTTATTGGGAAACTATTAGAAATATTGTTTTAAATCATATTACACACGAATTCGGTTTAATCACAGCTAGTAAACAAAAACAACAACAAAAAAGCAAAACTAAGCGTAATCGGAAAGTTTCATTCGTATTCGTGCAACAATTAAAAATTCTGTAAATAACTTAAGAACGAAATATTTAGTAATTTATTGGCTAAC
>JAHWXV010494258.1:0-11972 GCA_024586415.1 Phrixothrix hirtus | reverse complement strand
ACGCACACGCACACGCACACGCACACGCACACGCACACGCACACGCACACGCACACGCACACGCACACGCACACGCACACGCACACGGACACGCATACGCACACACACAAACACGCCCGCACGTACGCACGCACGCACGTACGCACGCACGCAAGCAAGCACGTACGCACGCGAGTGCACGCGCACGCACACGCACGCACGCACACACACAGATACACACACAAACACACACACACACACACACAAACATACACACATATGTTCCATCAAAGGCAGTTTTGGACAAATTAATGTCCATGTGTTTTACGAATAAAAGCATGTAGACGGTCAAATCGTTAGCAAATACTTTTCATACCATTTATTGATTACAGTAGCTATGTTTACACTAAATTGATCTGATATAGAATGCTAATGCATTTTTCGAACTGCACTGAGAGAAAATTTCACTCAAGGTAATTGAAAATCCTTTAACTGGCATAAAATACGTAGAAGAACAGCTAAATACTTTATAAAGACTAATAAAACATTTTTATAGAGGTTTTTATTCTTATTCAATAGAATATAGGTATCACAATAAACAAAATATATTTCTAACACCTTATAGAGACCTTATTTTTGTTCTAATCTAATAATTGGTTTTATGTAATGAGCTGTGTGTTATTTCTTATAACTGATTCTAATTTCTGGTAATGAATTGAATTTTTGCATTAAAAATTATGTTTTATAAGAATCACAAATCAAATGTTTATTACTAATAATCAAAATACTACCCTCTAATAAGGATTTTATTGTAGGTTATAGCACAAATATTAGTAACCAAAGCAGCACTTTTAGTTATTGATACGTATTAACAACTCCGAAGTTGATTTCAAGCTGTTTGGTTACTATCCATTTCAACTATCCTAAAAGGTTTTACAACGTATGACACTAACATGGGAAATATATCAGATACTTGTATTTTACTTGTTGATCACAGTTGTAGTTACCTTTCTCTAAATAAAGAGTTCCAGGTCAATTCCGTTTCAGTTTAGTAGCTGAAACTTGCAATTACTTGGCCTTATTCTAATAACATTGTTTCTATCTTACTCAAGTAACCTTGTAAAGAATATTATATTGCGATCATTTTCTATAGAACTTTATCATCAGGTTACAAGGAATATAGTAAACAGTAAATGTTGACGAATACCTCTATAGTAATGAAGAAAGTATAATACGTGTGTCACACGTATAGTGCTCCTAAGATAAAAACGAATGGTTGTTTCTTGACAAATGTGGTTATGAAACCTCCATAAAATATGCACACCTTCAGAAATATTAATATTTATTAAAATAAATATAACAAAAGTCATAAAAAATAATTGATGAACTTGAAGTGAAAATATGTAACATATTTTCAGGTAAGTTGTAGATATAATGCATCTGAACTAATAATATTTAAAACATTAACAAAACAATTTATACAAAATGACGCTGTTCATTGATTAGTATTAACAAGTTCGATAAAATATGGCGATATTATACTTTGGCGTTAATTCTTTGGTCATTTCAGCGTTATTGGAACTTGTGTTTCAACTAGCAAGGCACCTAATCTGTAGTCGTGAAGAGTAACTATAAAACCGTTAGAAAAACTTCACAAATGACCCGTAAGAAACTATTTCTTCGAGTAACTAATTAAGTATTTAAAGATAGTTATTACTACTTACATTTTTATTTTATTTTAAATTTTAATATTTCTTAAAGTAATTATGAATTGTTTTTTATTAAGGTACTTCTAATGCTACCGAAACGTATAATACTAGCTAATAATTATAAATAGTAAATTTTACAATACGTTCACTGATAAAAAAGTGAATCAGGTAATTTTCACATTAAAATAGCAATATATATATAACTGTTCGGTAATATCTACTGCGGTATGGTAAATATAACTCCAATGCTCGTTATAATTTCTTAAAGTTCTACCTTTGAATGTATTTTAATAAACAAGTTTTGTAGGTCTTTTGATTTGCAATTATTTATTACTCATTACATATTTAATTTCTTAAGTGCAGTCGATGTCGACTGGCTACATCTACATCTCTTATTCGTTCTGTATATTCTTATTCTAATTTAGGTCAGGTGGCAATGGCTTTCATATTGCTAAGTCAGTAAGAAACTTATTGCATTATTAGTTGCTAAGTTTCATTGTGTTTCTATATTGTATATACAGCATGTGTATATACAGTCTGTTTAATTATTAGCATCAACTTTATATTCCATCAAACCTTCCCCTTTCGGTAAAAGTATTTTTTTCTTTTACTTTCTGCAAACTTTTTCTATTATTTTCTCCTACAAAAGCTTTTTGCAAACTTTACAACCTTACATCTAAAAATATAAAAATGCTATATTTTGCATGCAAACAAAAATCTTACTTGACACATTCGTTCCTATTTCTGTATAAACTTATGGTAAGGCTTCACTCTGTTCTTATGAATTGCGACCTCTTTTGCTGCACACCATATAACAAAAATTTAGCGATTCGTCGCGCACTACACTGTATGGTCTTTGGAACTGTTCTTCCAATTTGTTGCTCGTTACGCACTAAAGCTAAATCTCTTACCTTATAACTAGTTTCTATCACATTTTCTCGACTGTCGTCATAAGTTTTTCTCTTAAGTTTCGAATCAAGTAAATTTTGTCTAGCGTCATCTTGCGCCTGTTGTAGTCTGTAACTGAGCTCTTTGGGATAATCACAAAAATTATAAAATGGTTCTACTGAAACTAGAATATTTGATGGCTATCTTGCTATGTTGCCTAAAACTAATTCGAAAGGGCTATACGACATTTCACTATGTGGAATAGTATTGTATGAAAATTTCCAAAAAATTTTTGTACTAATTAACTTGAATCCGCAAATATGCGCCTAAACTTTTATGGGTGTTTTCTATGGATCCCAGTGTTTCGTGGTGATACGCGGTTGAGTTTAATTGCTTTATGTTTAATAAATCGCACGTTTCTTTAAAAGTGAGGATAAAAATACGGTACCTCGGTTGGTGGCAATTCCACCTGGGACACCATATCTTAACATAAAGTTTTCCACAAATACTTTTGCTACTGTGGCCGACTCTTTATTTTGTAAAGGGAATGCTCCAGCATATTTTGTTAGTTCGCATTGCAAAGTTAAAATCTACTTGTTTTCTCTTACGTATGTTGGTAAAATTCCCACTAGGTCAAGAAATACTTTTTGAAATGCTTTTGTAGCAATTGTTGTAATCCGAAGCGGTTGTATGTTACTGCGATACGTATTATTGACGATATAGTTATTCGAATTCTCACTGTTTGTTGGTCCAAAATAGTTTGAATTTGTGTTTACCGTGCAGTAGCCTGTCGTGTTATTATACTAGCGGAAATGGTGTTCGCCTCTACAACGCTCAGTAAGGTTCCGCATACCGTACATTTGACTTTCAACCGGCTGTGGAATGAAGTCTGGTGCGGCGACAATAGCCTCGCTTAAGGATTTGAAATTCCTCGCTTGGAGTACAGTTTGCGTTTTTGCATCTTTGAGTCCTCGTGCAAAAACATATACAGCAATATTTTCGTTTTCTGATTGAAAACTTTTGATAGCGGACGGGTTATTCCCGGACTGTGCTATGGTTAAATCTTACATTAACTTTTCGATATTTTTTCCAAATTTTTCAATAGTTAAATACCCTGTTTAGAATTTCGTAATTTGTTTGCAAGTACAGTGGACGATTGCTTAGGAATGAAGTATATATGTAGGTTATTTACAAGATCGGCCACATCAACATATTGTGGTTTCAATCTAATTCGGTCTCTCCTAGAATTGCAAACTTTTACATTGTAATTTATTAAAATTTGTTTCGCGGCTTCGTTTAAAGAACTTTCTTACAATTCGGTAGCTTCTGTGATGTGAAATACAGATTCAGTATCTTTGGACATTTTTGGCAGTAAACTTGACGCGACTTTAAAATCAAAATTTACTGATATTGTAGCAATGTTGGAAAACCTTTTTTTAACATTTCGCAAATTTCACTTAGAGTGTTCATCTAAAATATCTGTTGTACTCAACTTAGTTACCCTTAATTCTATCTAAAAAGTTGCTAATTACGGTAGTTACAGCGCTCTTTGTGGCTATAATTTCCGTACTTAGCTGTGCATTTTTAGATAATACACTAAAATATTCTTTAACATTTCTTAGATCTAAACACTTATGATCTAAATACGCTCGGTCTTTTCTTCTTGTGATTGGATCTTTTTTCAAATTATCCCGAAATGCCCGCAAGTGTAGTAGAGCTGCGTGAGCTGATCTTCCATCTGCTTCTTCCTGGACCTATTTCCGGATGCTGGAACTGGTATCCTATACGATATTTCTATTGGAAGCTGATTTTCTTAGCTCGTTTGTTTTTATTTCCCGTTGCATAGATCTTTTTAATTTTTCTCGAAATTTTCTAAAAATAAGATATATAACGACAGCGCTGATTAAAATAATTACAGTTGGTAGTAATAAGTCCAATCTTTTCCTTGAGATTATTCTGCTTGGTTGTTACCGATTCCTGCGTCTAGTACAATTATATCTTCCTTTTTAGATTCGTGACTACCAATTTCGAATTTTTATCAGGGCTCCTTTAGGCAGCGATGGCTAATTTTTGATGTGTCCAAACTTGTTCTTGTAGACAGGGTCGCCATGTAATAAACAAGTTTTGCCGGTAGTTTGATTTGCAATTATTTATTACTCATTACATATTTAATTTCTTAAGTACATTCGATAACAACTGGCTACATCTACATCTCTTATTCGTTATGTCTATTCTTATTCTAACTTATTCTAGTTTAGGTCAGGTGTCGATGGTTTTTATATTGCTAAGTCAACAAGTAACTTATTGCATTATTAGTTACTAAGTTTCATTGTGTTTTTATATTGTATATACAGCATGTGTATATACAGTCTGTTTAATTACTAGCATCAACTTTATATTCCATCACAGTATATTTATTTTAATTTATTACAATATAATATGTATTTGTGTCTAAACAATGTTTTTAATGTCTATTAGTGGAATATATAAGTAGTGGGATAATGTTTTTTCTGGACCATTTGTGGAGCGCAGATAAGAGGAGTACACCTATTGGATGTTAGCGATGTGGTATTGATTGCCGAAAGAGGTGGGAATTTGAAAATATTGATCAGCGGTGTGTAAGATGGTGGATAGTGGGATAATAAGGAACAAAACGGGTAGATAAATAATTAGTAACGTGTTGTATGTGAATGTCTTAGGAGTTATAGGAATAAAGTGAAATACATCAAATCATGAAAGAGTAATATGGGAATAAGAGTTATATTTAAAATGTTAGTTAGAAAATAAATTGGTTAATTATTGCATCTTTTAAAAGCTAAATTATAGATATATGGAAATGTAAGATGCCGGAGAGTACGATAATAAGAATGCATATGAATAGTTGAATAATTAGTAACGGGTTGTATGGGAACATCTTGAGTGTTATAAGAATACATGCATCTTATAGACACTAAATAATCGATGTATGGAAATGTGGAATCATGCACACACGCTCGCGCGCTCACACACACATACACACACAGTTAACGAGATACGTGTTGAGATTTCGACATAGTAGATCGCTATTGTTAGCTAAAATTGAAAAATGATGCCATAAAGCTTTTATGTTGACCAGAAAGTAGTTCTAACACGTATTCAAATGTAATGTGAGCTAAAATTAACAAATAAGGTCATAAATCTTTCATGAGAAATATTCGTCCTGCTACGTGTACAGATTTTGCCATAATAGGTCGCTAATGTCAGCCAAAATTGATAAATAGGTAATAAAGCTTTTATGTTAATGTGACAGTCATTCTGATACGTATCTTGATATTGCCACAATAGATATTTAATGTCAGCTAAGGTTGATAAATAAGGCAATGAAGATTTTATGGTGACAGAAGGTCGATTTGATACGTGTCCAGATTTTAGTACAATAGGCCATTAATGATTAATGTCAGTTGAAAGTGAAAAATGAGGCAATAAAGCTTTTATTTTGATGATAAAGTCGCTTCAGCACGTGGGTAAGGATGAGTCATCAAATATTCATGTATTAAGGTAAAATCATTAATTATAGCTTAAATTTGAGGATGCAGGTTAATAACTTTTATTTGTATGCGAGGACACTATTGACATACAAATGTGGCTGAAAAAATGAATTCCAAATATAGCAAACTTTGTAAACTAAATTTAAGTTCCATGAATAATAATAATAGCTGTAGAACCAGCACCATTTTTATATATAATAGTGGGGATGAGGATGAGTGTTTCCATCTTGGACAGGCAGAAAACACCGATGGTAAAATAATAATTATGTGGTCTGAAGAAGAAGACGTCGACGTTTTCGGAATACGCAATTGTGGGGATGATCGTTTTCAAAATTACTTTGGAGGTGGAGTTCAAGGTGACGGCGAGTGACGACAGCAGTACTTTCTTAATTTTTAATTAATATTAATGCATAATTAGTTTAAATCCATAAAGGTGCTTAACTCGACATTCGATATCTCAAAATATATCTGTTGAAGTGGTACTTATCGTAAATTACGATATGGTGGGACCTGTAATACGGTTTATAGGTAATAATATCGTAGTTTTAACTAAAAACGATGAATGGCTAGAACTTCAAAGCTTTATGTAAATGGTAGTTCTCCAGCAGTCGATGTAAAAGTTAAAGTAAAAGAAAAAGAACAATTAATATTAAGCAATGGACTAAATGTCGTTTGTACCATGACCGGTATAACTATTACAAATTTATTTAAATATAAAGAAATTGGTGATAGTTATGTATATATTAAGTTAAGTAGAGACGATTGCGAAAGACTCTTTGGGCTTATTCGTTCGATAAAATACGAAATGTCAACGCTACAAGCTCTCAACTTGCAACGATAGATCCAAAGGTATAATGTAGAACCTTTTGTGTCTACCTACTGCCGTAAGATAGCTAAATGCATTGAAATTGAGCGTCAAAACGCCCAAGGTTTTGGTTACTCTTTAGAAGATAAATTTTTAATCTATACCCGTACATTTCTTAACGAGCGTGAGTCTACTTACCAAAATTTAGCTGTCTTAGGCCTAGTAAACTCATTTAGTCCTCAGTTCCTCAAACTGTTTGAGAATAAAGTGAGAACTTGTATGTAGAATAGGATTTCAGTATTTATATTAATCAACTAAATAAGACTTATATATAATATTTTGTAAGTAATCAAATAAACGATGTTAATATTTCTAGTTGATCTGTTTTATCTCTATTTTTTCGTCTTTCAATTTCAAGATAAGTATAACATGCAAATATATATGTCAAGTGGAAAAGAGGTCGGAAATAATCAAGTTCTTCAACAGAGTAACGCCAGCAACAGAAACGGTCGGGAAGTGGAATTGGAAACTCGCTTATCAAAAAACTTTTGCGTTTTATATCTTTGACTAAATAAACTGTACATACTATTTAATTGTCCATGGTAGACGAATTTAGTTGACTATAAAAGTGATGGAATAATTATTTTGTGAAGGTACCTCGTTCATATATTTCCGGGAACTATATCGTCAATCTAGGTTTAAAAAAATTCTAAATACCTGGAAATTTGTAACAGTCACTTATTGTAAAGACGCATCCGAGACAAAATTGTGTGTAAGAATATTTTGAGGTCACCATGTATATACCGCGCTTGAGGTCTAAGTTTAAAGTAAACAATAACTTCTAACTGAACTGTAATAGCTTTTGTGCTATTTTGTGTAATTCCTTTGTAGAGATATAATAATAGTTTTTTTGGTTTAAACTTTGACTTTGAAAGGTTTAAATTTTTATGTTTCCTATGATTGATTGCGGTAAACTGTAATGTTGTATTATTGCCTAGGAAGTGGCTTACTTCAACGTCGAACATCATATATAACCTTTCACTGTTATTTTGAACGTTAAAATACAATAAAATTACTTGTACTAATTTTTTGTGGGCTTATACGATACCAGAACACGTTTCCGTGCAAATTTATCGAAGGAAAAACACTCTTTTGATAGATTGTGCTTCTAGGCGTTGACTTTTATGCGGCGTCGTAATTGATTGTGCGATGGTAAACCTTCTTTATTAGTTGCTTAATTAGTACCGTTAGTAATTGTTCCCTTTGATTTTTTGTTAGCTTGACCCGATGTTTGAAAAATTAACTGTGTGCGGAATTGACCCTATGAGTGACTCCTTCTTTGACCCCAGTAAGAAACAGCAAGGAAGTATAAATAGCAAGGTCGTACTATTTCTAATTACTTATTATGTGTTTCTTATTTCGAGCTACGACGTTAACACATTTGAAATAATTACGTCTTAAATTAACACAATAGCATAGGACAAAAAATAATGTTTACGAGTATTCAAGGACTTGATCGACGATGGTCGTTATTTTTCTGAAGCGAACCGGTGCATGTCGATACGCACATCTGGAGGCTTAGCTATCCTTTGAATATCTGAAATACTAGTTTGCCTATAAGATCCTGGATTTTGTGTATAATTAATGTAACTCTACCTTATGCTCTTAATTAAATTATTATGATTTACTTGAGTATAAAACATGAATGGTGTGTTTATACGCATTGCCAAAAATTTTGCTGTTTTAATTAAAATCAGTTTTTAGTCTTAAATTGTTATATGAAAGGTAGAACGCTGTTACTGCATGTGTTTGTTTCCAGTGTTTGCTACGTAAGTTTCACTTAGTAATTAATCGAGATCCATAACTTTAAATATATAGAAAGTTGTATTTCTATTAACTTAGTTCTTGATGGATTTTAATGTACAAAGAATAAGTGCTATTGATAACTGTTACCGTACTTGCAAATTAAGATTTAGATGTTAGCTTTGATCCATAAAAAAGCGCTTAATTAACCATTAGAATAAGTAACGCGATGAATCTGAATTGGATATAAATTTACTGTTACCTAACATTTTTAAATAGTTAAGCATCGTTATTGTCTCTTGTAATGATGGTTATTGATGTGTTGTTAAAGAATATAATTGCTTACCTTTTGTAATAAATACTACTTCTATTAGACAAAGAACTTGGTCTAATTTTTGAAAGGTCTCCTCAGAACCTCTCCATCTCTTTTGCAACTATGCACACTTTTGGGCAAGGCTTGACGGTAAGCTAGATTATTTAGTTTATTTCAGCATAAGAAGAACTCCAGCGACCTGTACCCTGTCGTTCCGGTACACCATCTCTTCGCTAATACTGCAGAACGACTTGTACCCTACTTTATTTGATTTACTTGCTTTCCTTTCTAGGAACTCTTCAAAATTTCTTAATCTACAGCATCTCTAGAGAAAAGGCCTTATAACAACGGAACCTCCTTACTATACTGCGTGCTACTGAGTTAGCTTAATGCTAGCTTTTTTCTTTTGAAACGATAATTTAGAACAAATATCAAGTCTTATTTAATGCAATTTGAGAGGGAAGTAATTTTTGTACCTTCAAAACTGCAGAAGAATTTATTTATGGCTATTCAGAAGTCATATATTAAGTACTGGAAAATTAGAGAAACCTTAGAGGAAGCTTGATCAGGCATCCACCGATGACAAATTCAGTTGCCGATCTAATGATACTGTCTTTACCGATATGAAACTTGACTATCTAAAACTGAAACACCAATATTAATCAACATTTTTTGTGAGTACCAAGGAGATTTAATAGTCTGTGCTCTTATATAAATAAAGTATTTAACATTGTAATTCAGTTTCAGCAATTAATATCTTTCTAAAACCATCTGAAGTGAAGAAAATGGGGTTTTCAATTGCATGCCATAGAAAAAAGACGCATTTTTACCAGGCGAAGGTTGTAGGTATTTATATCTGCTTTATATAATTTATATCCATGTATCTTTGCAAGGATTCGTTTGTCTGCCTTAGCTTTTGAGCCATTGACTTTTTCTGTATAGACCATATTTACGATTTGTATGCAGATATTTTGCTGGTATTATATATCATTCGTTATTAATTAATTTGAGTTGATAATTAAGGTACTTAACAACTTTCGTATATCAATAAATTTTTGTTTCAATCATTTTAGGTATAATTAATTTAGAAATTTTTTGTTGGTATTTATTAAATTTAACTTACAGATCAATAGGTTTTACACATCAAACTTGTGATTCTGCATTTCTTTTCATCTGGATGTTTTGGATCCCATAGTAAACCCATAATTATTGAAGTCATCCTACTGTGAACCATTTCCCGTTAAGCTAGTATACGTACCAGGGTTTATAAAAAACTCCACCATCTTAATAGTGTTCACAAAGATTACGTAACAAAGCTACCTGGCGAGTTACACCTTCCTGGATACCAATATTGTGGCCATGAAACTCATCTTGAAGAATATCAAAGACTTCAACAACCTGGAATTAGCGACTTATACGCCACTTGCAAGCAACACGACATTTTTTACAGAGACAATAGCGCTATAAGCGATCGTCATCGACCTGATAAGATACTGAAAGAAGAATCTTGAAGTAGAGGAAGCCAAAGGACACTTCGATAAGTGCTAAGCTTTCAGCTCTAGCGGAAACTGGTGCAGTGAAGGTTAAAGAGAAGACGATAATGAGGTTGAGTAGAAGGACGGCAGCGAAGGAGAAGAAGAAGCAGAAGTTGCAAGAGAAACATAAAATCTATAAAATCAAGCAAACCTAGAGGAGAAGTCAAGAAAGGGAAAAAGGGTCGAAGAATAAGAATTATTATTATCAAGTTTATCCACAAGAATATAAGAGTGGCACTTAAACGTAATACGGCCTCTACTAATTGTGGTATAGGAATCGGTAGCTTGATAAAGTCCGCATTAGCTATCGCTCATTCGGCAATGAGCGAGTTAGGATGTAGGAATGTTATTAACGTATCTCAAGTGATATCCTAACCTGTATGGACAAAGACGGGTGGTATCTTACCTCTTCTGATTCCTTTATTCTCAGGTCTCTTAGCACGGGTAGTCTTGTGGGAAAAGCCAGTGCAATTGCAAAAGCTGTAAACTATTCCAAGGCGGCTAGCAAACAACTTGCTGAGAGAAACCGTCGTAATCAAGTTATGGAGGCGATTGATGTAGGTAAGCAACGGTTGGAACTCTATTTGAAACAGTACAAACTGGAACGGCCCTGTCCTTAGAACCTTACATATCAGAAAACTAATAAAGATACCTCAAAGTTAATTAACCGACGTTAACTTAAGAAAATATACAAAGGACGTACCCCCTTTTCGAGGTGTGTTTACGTGTAATGGATTACCAACCAACGTACGTAGCAACGGAGCTGGTATTATAAATTTAGATAACCGAGATGGGAGATGTACTCGTTGGACGTGTTATAGTACAGCTGGTAATAAATTACTTTCTTTATATCTATGGCGCTAAAGCGCAAACTTCCTTAGGTTTTAAAAGACCACCTAAGGAAGTTATTGGTTACTTTCGAGAATGCGATATATATCTTCATGCTATTTTAACGATTTCCTTATGTGGGAATTACACTTTAACGTCTATGAGAAGGAGGCAAGAGAAGTACGTTTAAATTAAAGTATATTACATCTCTTAAAGGCTTTATAGCTACTCTTGAAAAAAATTGGAAAATTTATATATTTAGGGTATTTTTCTACTTTCAAATTGCCACCCTTGTGAATTCCCTCGAAAGTACTATTAATTTTATTTCTAAAGTATATTTTGGTACATCTTATGGCGCTTTTTGCGTCCAACTGCGTTCATATATATATACTATATATATATATAGGTAATCCTACGTACAGGCACCAAAAATGGGTATATATGTACGTTCTGGCACCCAAATATACGTAGTGGCACCAATTTGAGGTGCCTGAACGTTTCAGCTGATATTTGCCTTCTATACCGTCGTAGTAGTCTCTAGACAAAATATTAGAAGGGTGCCACTTGGACCATATATCTATAAAA
>JAHWXV010494240.1:0-10239 GCA_024586415.1 Phrixothrix hirtus | reverse complement strand
GTTTCTCTCAAAATATATTTAACCGTAGCTCCCGCTGCATTCTTACGTCTAGTTAATTGTACATTGTTATATCTATTAGACGTCATCATTGTTGACAACTGTTCACGTTATTTTTTAATGTAGCTAAATCCCAGTTGGTATTAACAAAATTACTAATAATACTATTATTAATGTAATTGTAATGCCTAATTATTAGACTTTTTATGAAGGATCTAAGATTTCTGTTTAAATATTCATCAAGCATAAAATAACTAGATCAAGTAGCTAATAGATATTAGTACCCCAAGTGAGTTTCAAAAAGCTGCAGTGGGGTCAATGTGCTATGTACTTGAGTTTCTTCTTTTTGAACATTCACGTCATATAAATCATTTTCATACGTATACAGTCGACTAATAATAACTTTAACCTACGTTCAGCCTGATAAGAAACGTGAACATCAGCATTTACGTGCTAATAATAAGTCTGACACTTCCTGTCTGATAAGAAAATGCTTTCGCATGCTAATTATGTGATAAGAAATGAAGACATCTTTACTAAAAAAAGATGTACATATTCAGGTTAAGTTCAATTTTTTTCAATCTTGCGCATGCGCCGCCACGCCCCAAAATGGCCGAATCTCTACTAATTAATTGACTTTCTCCTTTACTACAAAAAGATGTACATGTTGTTCCCTTACATCATGATGATATTTATGCCAAGTCCGAGTTTTACAATCCTGCGCATGCGCCTTAAAATGGCCGTACACAAAATGGCCGCCACCCCCACTCCCAAAATGGCTGCTCCTCCCACCCCTCACGCAAAATAGCCACTTCTCCTACTCCTTACGCAAAATGGCTGACTCCTGTCACTCACAAAATGGCCGACTGCCCCCCACTCTACATAAAAATGACCCATCCACAAAATGGCCGACCTACAAAATGGCTGACCCCTCCCACAAAATGGCTGCCGCCGACTCCTCCCACAAGATGGGGCCCACTAACTCCTCCTACAAGATGGCCGCCAAACTTCAAAAGTGAGGTTATGTAGCGTTTTGATCTGGAACCCGCATAGTATATCCACTTATTATCTTTGCATATGACTTAAAATTCTAACGATGTCATAGACGAAAGATAAAACCCCGAGCATAACTATGAACTATAAAATAATATCTTCAAATCTGGTATTTTAAAAATAATAATTTAGCTGTACAGATGTATTTTTAAAATTCACCTAAGCATATACTTTAAAATTAAGTAACCTCATAGGCCTCATACACTGTGATTTCAAAACGCACCGAAAAACTTGGACCATATACGTGGAGTAATTCTAACTCAAGGGAAAGAAATTCTTTTTAAAAATTCCTTGTCATATCGAAAAGAAATACGTTTTTAAAATAAAGCTGCAGAATTGCTTGAAAGCTACTGCAATAGCGAACAACTGAACATGTCGTTTCTATTAAATAAACTATAAATACGTACATGATACAGTTTTGTTACGTCATTCTAAAACAAATAAATAAATCAAGGATATTAATTTCATTTATCATTTTGCATTTACTTGCAAATATTGTACGTTAAATTAAAGAATGTTTTGTCACAGACTTTTGAATAATGGCAAACAACGGCCAAAAATTCGGAAAATTCCATACCTTCAAAATTAATCACAAAGTTTATGCTAAAACAATGGCAAAAGGAAACCACATATTATCAGATATTCCATATACACAAAATTCATGAATACGACACGAACTATTTTGTATAATACCATAATAAAAAGAAATACTAATGAGTTAGCATCCTTTACAGGAGAAAGCTCTCATTACCTTCACCTGGATGTTTTAATTAAAAAGTTGAACAAAACTATCTTTCTTGCTTATTTAACGCTTACGATTATTTATTTTTACTTTTACAAAATTAAATACTATCCTAAATTTTACTCAATTACATTTATACATAATTTCAAATAAAAATATATTTTATTCTCTAGAAAATATCTCCAAAATCCTACAAACAGCTTCCAGAAAACTTCAGTTCTACCTTATTCCATTAATCCAAAATATTCTAGAAATTTTTAGTTAAAATAAAAGTTTATCAGTAAAATACGATTTTCACTTTAAAATAAGGACTTCCTCCAATAATTACCATTTCCAAGCAAACAGTTATACATTTAATAATATTTTTTTCAATACTGAATTCACTAACCCAATTAAAAATGATAAATGTAGATAAATAACAACTTCGAATTTTCGTACATAGATAACACTTTGTTGACACGAACTACTAACATTAAAAAATAAGCATATTCGCTTACCTTTAATATTTCAATTGAATCCAACTAAAATAAAAATAAAAAATCTTTTTGGATAATCTGTTCCATAAATAAAACAATCGATATTAAACGCATTGATTTCTTAATCTTTAATTAAAATCACCATATATAGTTTCAAATCGATTAACCAAAATGCATTCTTAATGTTTTTGAATTCCTCTCAATTAAAAAAAACAAATTCAAATTGCCTCCATGGGTAAATTTCAATAAAAATTGATATATCTCCAATAGATGTTCAAAATCAAACCCAAGATTAAATAAAATAAACCTTGACTATAAAACATGAATTATAATTTTAATTATAGTTATTTTACTATGTATTTCCTATATTATTCAAGTCAATAATTAAAAATCTTTATTAATAATCCATAACGTAACTTTCATATTAGTTATAGAAATAAGAATAGCTAATACCAGATAATAATAATTGATAAACAACAATAAAATAAATAATAGTAAACAAAATTTATAATAATATAAAAATTAATAATAAAATAAAGGCGAATTATATAAATTATCAAATAAATTATAAATATAAATAAATAATAAAATAAAGTAAACGAAGTCTGCAAATAAACTTATGAAGAATAACAACTAATACACGAAGGTTGCAATAAGGTACTCTGCATGAAAACAACGATAAATAAAATATATAATAATAAGATGATTACTTGAAAAATAACTAGCGAAAATAATATGTAATCAATTCAAAACGTTAGAAATAAGCAAAATGTTCTCATTATATTTTAGAGTATTATTATAGTGCTTGCCAGAATGGCATGACCAACAATAATTTTTTGAACAAAAACTTATATTCAGAATTGAAGCATGAATGAATCATACATTGAATTATGTTAACCCGTGTTGAAGCTACCGGAAAAAAATTATTTATAAATGTTAAATTTAGTTTAGTTTTATTTCGTGCAAGTTAATGAACAAATCTTTTAATTCCATTTTTGTATTTTTGAATATTTTAAAAATTTCCTCTTCTCGATAAAAAACGTAATTCCTGTCTATTTAATATTTTGCAATTAAGAAAATAGAGACTCCTGACAATCCAAAGATTTTTAAGTTGGCGCGTTTATCTTAATACTATAATCAAGTATGGCTACATTAGGTAAAAATTTGATGAATGAATGATTTAGCAATTGAGAATTAACATTTGCTATACTTTTTGAACACAAATATATGCTTATGTTGAGCATAATAGGATATATTCAGTTATTATAGTAATAAATATTTTTGAAAATGTATTTTGGTAAAACCTTAATATAAAGACTGGTTTTTCTCACTTCAAGTAGTGTTTCCCTAGCACTCTTACATCAAATTTCTAACGTATAGAATATTTTTGTAAACTATCCCAAGAATAATCTTGTCTTTTATTACAATTCAAAACTAGTATTGGATTAAAATTGTTACTGCTTATACAGGGTGGACCATAATAATGGAACACTTTTTATATATAATTTATGAGAGTAAACACATTGCATGTCAAAGTCTGAATTTTGGAGCTGATTTGTTTCTCTTTGCCAAGTCACTAATTTTTAAATATGGCATGGTGGATGTCGGTTTAAATAGCATACATTGTGAAACCATTCCCCATCAATAGAGGATCCATCGTTACAGTACAACGGTGATTCCAGTATTTCCAGAAACGTGTGGAGAGTCTCTGAAAATAATTATATGTGTTATTAATAACATTTCTGATACAAGCAGCAATGGGAAACGATTTCTAGGACAATCTCGAACGTCTCGTAGTATAGATAACATTGAACGTTTGGCGAATTCTATCGAGCAGAGTCCCAGAAAGTCTACCCGTCGATTTGCCTCATAGGAGGAGATTTCTCATACTAGTGTTGGAAGGATTTTAAAAAATGACCTCAAACTGTTTCCTTATAAGCTGCAAAAAGTATAGCAACATTCAGCAAATGGTTAATAATAAGTACATGGGGAAGCATAACTTTGTAGTATACCTGGTTACATCAGACGAACATTTTCACCTACTAGGTTAAGTGAATAAACAAAACTGTAGATTTTGAGTTAGAAAAGACTTTCAAGTCTTACCTGAAACACTTTTACGCAGTGTCATGAAGACAGTGTAGTGTAAAGTGAACAATGCGTGTCTGGTTGGTCCTATTTTTGTTAGGACGAACAAGGTAAAGTCGTTGCCATTACTGCAGAAACCTATAATAATATTCTTGGGTTGCACTAATGTAGATGTAACAAGACAGCGCCACAAGTCATGGCAGCTCTTCGACACAATTTCTCAGACGTCTCATTTTCGACGATGGCAATTGCATAAAGAAAACGATATATGGTGGGAAATTATGTACAACTTTCCATCACAAACAATGCATCAGGAGGGAGATAGCAGCTATACCTGCCGCTGTTCTGCTCTGAACTATGGTGGCGATGACATAGAAAGCACGAAAATGTCCACTTCGAGGTAGTGACCATCTAGGAGATTACATATTCAAATCATAAACAGTGCTGTAAACTGAGCCGCCTTACTTCTGTATTTCACATAGGTCTTAGTAAATATGTTTGATTCAGTCTTAGATACATGTATGTAAAATGTGTCCCATTATTATAGCCCACCTTGAATTTCAAAAGCTGCGTTAGAAAGGAATTTAGTCTATATACTCAGTTGTTTACTGTTTGTGTACTGTTGTTTATTTGAGATACATCTTGTATATATAATTATACACTTGCAATTAATACTACATTATAAACCAGGTTTGAGAAGACTACTATTACAGCTTAAGCACCAATAATTTCTGGGCTACAGCAGTCTTGCTTCTAAAAATGTGATCCTAGTGTATTTTGAGCAGTAAACATTAAATAAATGGACTTCCAGTTAAGTGACATTTTCAATGTTAAAATGCAGCAAAAGGATATAAGGGGCATTACTTTAATAACAGATACAACTTAATATGCGCGATAAAAAACGCTTATAAACTATGTGACTAAATTGCATAGTTTTCGAAATATTTGCAATTAAAGTTTTCGAACCGTCCCTGCTTTTTAACTTAGCCTACTGTATCAATAAGAAATACTTCGTTGACTGTACATTTTTAGTGACAGTATGACTCATACGATTTCAGAGCACTATTAATAAATGTTCTCAGATGATTATTATAGGTGTAGTGATAAGATAATTACTGTCTAAAATAAAAAGCTTTATTTGTTTCCTTAAAATTTCTAGTGATCTGTTAATTGTGCAAGTTTACAATCTATTTAAAATAAAAACAAGGATTTTTACCTAATATATACAATTTTTAGTACATTTGTCTAGTATTAATGAATTTTTTAAATAACATTCACTTTTAAAAATGTTTTACATTACTTTACTCGCTTTAACATGGCGATAAATTGTTTTTGAGAAATATTTTAGTATTGTCAATATCTGCATAAAGTATTTGTGTATAATTTAAATTTTATAAAAATAGTTCAAAATTTCAATAGTAAATAAATTTCATACAAAGACGTAATTTGGATGCAGTCATAAATATCTTTTCATACAAATTAATATGAATCAAATAGGCTTTAATTTTATAGATAAATATATACTAAAACTTATATCAATTTTAAATATTTGTTAAATATGTTTTATAATAATTAATCCATCAAAAATTTATAATTAATACGCATTTTTAAAGAAAAAAGCGATTTAGGCTATTTAAAAGAATAGGTTCTATTATTTTTGTTAAAATAGCTGACGCGACCTTGCACTCGTTAAAGTTCTTGAATAGTAAATGTAATATGGCATTTTTAAACAAAGTGGTATTTATGTTTTGTTTGCAATTGTGTTTTGTAGTAAAGCATATATAAGCCCGTAACCATAACAGATTTGCATAAGAAAATTTGAAAAATTTCTTTTCGAACTAGAATAACAAAATGTTTACAGATTTGCCATTCCCAAGTGTGTTAAATAATACTCTTTATATCCAGGACACCTTGTATAGATATCCATCTCAAAGTATTATAAAATGGCTGCGTTTTTAAATCCGCTAAATACTTCATATAAGCCAAAAAGGTCATTTGTATTTTATAAAGAGAAAAATCATTATACTTCTAATAGAAGCGTCGGATGAAACCTTCCTGTCGGTATTTTTTTCAATCATGGTATGAAATTCTAAAAGCCTGATTATTACTTTGCTAAACACCAGTCATTGTACTAGCTGGAGCTTACAGAACTAATGATCTCTGTAATATGTTTATGAAATATGTTGTTATTCAGTAAATACCCCAAATAACTAAAATATATCTTCGAAGAAATTTATCCTGATAGATTCATTCTGGATTTGTGTTGTAAATAAATATTTGGGAAACAGGCCCACTGTTAATAATTCAATTAACATACCAATAGAAAACCTTCCCATCACTTTATTCGAAGTAAGTAACAATAAACTTCTTCAAACACCAACATTGCAGGAATTAATATCACTTGTTGCAGATTTACCACTAATTTCTATTATAAATAAGTATTAAATACCACTAACGTAGTGGAATTAATGTCTACATCTTCAACCAATAAGCAGTGACAAAGATGAATTAAAACTAAATAAATACAAGGAATGCAAATATCGGGATACTTAAATATTATACAATATTTGAATAGTTAAATATTAAAATGCACCCAGAAGCCGATTTTAACAATATTGTCATGTGTATTTAAAATATACGAACTAAGTTTAATTTATATTTTTGTTTTAAAGTTTACTTATGTTAAATGAAGATACACTTCAAATACAGAACTAATATTAAATTATTAAAACTTTAAGTTATTTAAAATCAAGTACTGAAAGACTATGTAAATGTAATGTGAGATAACGTTTCTTGGAAGCGACAGTCTTCAATATTGACCTTGATCAATAATAAATAACTTTTCTATTAAAAAATAATACAAATTGTATATTTGTAGGTTAGTAATAAAAAAGATAGTTTTATAATAAGTGTCGTTTTCAATTGAATTTTTATTATTAAATATATTTTTTTAATTATAAAATTTAAAGTACCTACCTGCTTACTATTATTAGGTAACTATTTTGGAGTATTAAATATGCCATAGTATGGTAAGCTTTATTTGTTTCTTAAAGATTGTAGTAAGTTACTCTTTGACATATTTTTACAGTAGATACGTTATATTGGCATATACTTAGTGTTAAAATGATTCTGACATGTTTCAAAACTTACTTGCAAAATAACTTGAACATCGGAGTGTCAGTAACATATGGTTTCGATAGGAAGGTGCTATTGTGAACACACATAAGGATATCTATCAAAATTGCGTTAAAATGTTTTCCACTCGTATTATGTATGTGTTGGGTTAGATATATTAAAAAAAATATCTCATTTCTGATAACTTTGTTAGAATTTAAGGTTAAGGTACTATTTGAAATTAAAATTTATACTTTATAAAATGTCTTTAAATTAGTAAATCAAAAACATTATTTGATTAAAAATGCATTACGTTACCATCATATATAGGGTATATTAATAGCCCTCTATTAATTTAGTAATAAATAGAGAGTGTCCTGGATATAAGGAATTACATTAACACCATATATATCTTGGCAGGCACGATGAAAAATGTTTATAAACTATGTGTCTAAATTGCATAGTTTTTGAAATATTTTCAATTAAAGTTTTCCGCCTGGTCTTGTTTGTGACTTGGTCTACTGTGTTAGACGAGCAAATTACTGCCCGACTGTACATATAATATGTATTTATCATGGGATTCACCGTTACGAATAGGCACACATTAGTATATGCTTTCTCCATCTATACTTGTAGATGTATTAATAAGTCAGTCGTTCAAAATTTGCGAAGTATAGAATTAACTCTATTATACAAGGCATGCATTGATAGATATGATTTCAATATACAGACAAACAGCCGCGAACATCGCTTCCCAAATCACAGACATTATTTATGGAAAACCATTTTAAGTGAGGCGCTGAAAGATTCGGGAACTGTTGACTCTAACTTTGAAAGATGCGGAGTGATAGACTGTATGTAGATGATAGTGAGTGTTGAAGATGGAATAATAAAGATTATAGAAGGAAACTCTGGTGTAAGTACTCAAAGCACAGCAAGGAAATTTCGAGCACAACTATAAGTACCGTTTTAAAAAGTTACTTGCTATATCCGTATCATTTGAAATGAGTGTAGCAATTATATGTTATTCAGATTGGTTTTTGTAGGTGGTTTTGACATCTACAAGTTTGGGAACTAGAATTTCCTGCTCAAATATTATTTCCAGATAAGTGTTGCATTACCAGGGATGGAATTTTAAATTTCCATAATGTGTATCATTGGGCTGCTGAAAATCTGTATGTACTTAATTAGATAGAATCATTTTCAGCAAAAACTTTCTATAAATACGTGGGCTGAGATTGTACGTAAATATTTATTAGGTACACTTGTTCTACCTAAAAGTTACTTGAATTTCCTTCAACAGACGTTGTTGAAATTTTTGGATGGCTTATCTTTACAACTTCGAGGTATATCGTTAAAAGTGTGCATTACTTGATTACAAGCCCTGGTAAAGGTAATTACTTTCCACCGATATTCGTACATTACGATTTCATGCAGACATTCCACATATTTACATTGTTTACAACTTCTATGCAATTAGTGCATAAGCATGAATGTTAAAGCTTTTTACTTGCAGTTAATTTCGTTGTATGTTTCCAATTTACTATTTACATAGCCATGACAAAGTAATGTTTACTCAAGGAAAAATTTCGCTATAGGTTTTTTTTATAACTAATTATTCAATATAAATTTATGCCAAAATAGACAAATTGGGATATATAATTTTAAAAATAACATCTTCAGATTATTACTACAATTACATTTACATAGCTTATTTCATCCATTGATAGGAAAACAAACCAATTAGGGTACAGTAATATGGTATTAAATAAATCATCAAAAAAAGTTTTCTGTATTGTAAATACAACACGTGGTTGAATGTAGGTCATTGCTGGCTCAGATTTGTAATCAATTTTTACGCATGAAATGTGTAGAAAGTTTATTCGAATTAGATTAAAATTGTTTGCAGATTTGTGTTCATTAAGGGCATGTGTACACGTGTGTTAAATAGTGCCCCATATATCCCGGATATACTGTATAAATAAAGCTTAATTTATTTAGAATGTTTAATCATAAGTAGTTCCTGAAAGATAACCTTAAGATTCACTGGATGATTGTATAGACCAAAATAAGAAAAACTTAATGGGACTTCTAAGCCCATTACGATTTTAATATACCAAATTACAATTGTCTAGAAATAGACAGAGTCCTTCCTTCTTTAGCCTTTACATTTGTTAAATTTTCATGTTGGTTTTATTGGAGTTTTGATTAAGATTTTCGAATTATTTTAACTAAAAATGTACGTTTGCCATATTTTAATATTTTTAACAGTTTTCAAGAAATTAAATTAAACTTCAATGCACATCAGTGGCGTCCAAATCCCAACTCACGGCATTGAATTACGATTTCAAAAACACTGTATAATAAGTGTATGTGCAAAGATATCATTCACGGAACTATGTTCCCTAAACGGGGCACCTAAAATGGATTGCAGTTCTAGTTTCGAAAACGCATAACGCATAACCTCAGGCGCACGCGCACGCGTACGCAAGCGCGCACCTGCACGCTCACGCACACGCACGCGCACGCGCACACGCACGAGCACGCGCACACGCAAACGTACATGCACACCCACACGCATACGCACGCGCGCACACACGCACGCACGCACCCACGCACGCACCCACGAACGCACACTCGCACGCACGCACATACGCACTCACACATCCACGCACACACCCATGCACACACACACACACACACACACACACACACACACACACACACACACACACACACACACACACACACACACACACACACACACACACA